>VYZW01046937.1:56574-97425 GCA_013401315.1 Balaeniceps rex
CTCAGCTTGGTGTCATCTGCAAACCTGCTGAGGGTGCACTCGATCTCGCTGTCTAGGGATTTCAGTCTTTCGGGATTAAAGTCACTGAATGGATCTTGAACTTCTTCAGATCACCTGTTCTTCCTCTCTTGGCTGGGTTTGAACTATTGGTTAAATATCATTCCCATTCAGCAACTGGGAAAACAGGTCGCGGAAGGTTTTCAGGGTTTTTTTTCCTGGTTTCCCTTAGGCAATGTAATCTAAACATACTTCTTGGTTGCTTCTGCTGTTCTTGCACACTCTTTAAAACCTCTTTTAACAGATCCCCTCTCTGCTGATAGGTTTACAGTCCATTGACGCATCAGATAACGTGATGCACAGCCTCTGACCTCTAGATCACCATTTCACATCCAACTCAGGACTGAAGGCAACCAGGCACTGACTTCCCCACGCTGTGTGCAAGGTGCTTCCCACCCTCTGCAAGGCTCCTGAACTAAGCCATAATACACAGCTAGGTTACTTAGTTTTGGCTAAAAGGAGATCAACAGCCTGCTCCCACAGTACAGACATGTTTTTGATGCTGCTGTTAAACAACCACCTACTATGACAACCGAATCTCTCCTGTACCCACCCAGTTCTTTAACCTTGGATTTGCTCGACCGATGGGCCAGAATAGCAAGGACCTACAAAGTCCCTTGCATGAGGGAAACCTTTGCAAAGAGCCTGCACTGAAGCTAGAAGCTCAGAAATTAAATTAGCAAAACATCAGTCAACAAAACATCCACCTGATATAGTTCTCTTTCCTACAATCACCATATTCAGTGAATGCCTCCCAAAGGGCAGGACAGGTATTTTTAAACACTTGTTAAAGGTTAGCAAAAAACACCTAGACAGGGCAAATCCCATGCTGCTGCAAACCTGCTGGACTTGGTACAGCATTTGAGGATCCTGCAGAATCAGAAACCAATTTGCAATTTCAAGGAAAGGACACTAGGTCTAACAAATGTAAGAAAAAACATATCCCTGGAAAGTTAAGCCAAAAGCCATCTCCCATTCTCACAGGTAACTGCATCCACAGCTGCAGACGATGCCACCACCAAAATCAAACATGCTCAAGCACTGAGAAACTTTGTGTTTGGAACCAAATCTGGCTCAGCAGCTTAAGCTAAGCCCCAGTTCAAGCAGAGGTTTTCATTCCTGTAGCGGGTGACCTCCACCCCGGTGAGTGCTGCTGCGATGTCCTTGGCCAAGCCTGGCATCAGCAGAGGTGTCACGCAGAGAACACACCGGGGACGGACCTGGAACAGAAGCTGCAGCAGCAGCCAAAGAACTGCAGAGGCCATGGCCAGGCAGTGTTAATGTGCACCTTGCACTAAGCAGTATTTTTTCCTTCTAAAATTACTCGATTGAAAATGTATCTGTTTTGCACTACTTAAATCTTCTCCATCACCAGCTGCTGGTTTTAGGTCATTCACTTTTCAATGAATTAAAAATAACTTTCTGTGCTGCAGTGAGACATTTTTCAGACGGCACCTGCTACCTAATGCATCACCTTGTCAGCAGAGCTATCTGAAACACCAGGGCCAGGCACCACAAGGATCCTCCAGCCAAGCGGCCCCACCACCCGTTCATTCTGCGCCTGCGCGGAGGGAGGATGTAGGTCCACAGAACCTCCTGGACCTTCCGGACCGACCATTGGCTCATGCCTGCCGTCAGGATTTCAGACAAGGATAACAACAGAGCCTGGCTAACAACACACTTTCACACCTTAAAAAAACCTAACAATTAAAAAAAACTTCTCGTGAGCAGAAGCATTCAACCCAACCCAAACCCACCACCGTTGACAGGACCACCACCCCCAAGCACCCATGGGCTGCGATCTGGCTCTTCCACCCGACATCTCTGGGTAGTAACAACAGTCTGGCATTGCACAGGAAAACATCCCCGAGGGGTAAAATGGAGGGGGTTACAATTCAGGAACATGGTGCAGCATCAGATCCTTTTCAAAGATGTCTCTTGACAAACTTGTGCCCCTCCAGCGCAGGCTGGTCGGTCACGGGCTGCTGCCTGCTCATCCCCACCCACCGCACTTGAGAGAGGACAGGGTGATTATTAATTAAAATTCACATGTATTCACATTGAAATGATCAATAATTTATGCCCATTTCTCCTAAGGTTCCTACAGCAGTTTTGTGACAACAGAAAGGAAAAAAGCTCCTCTCTTTTTTCGCTTTTTCATTTCCTTCATCACCTCCTACATGCTCAGTGCCCCGAATGCGGGAATTTAAAGAAAACAGTTTCCATGGAGACCCTCCCCGCCACCAGCACCCACCCGTCCTCCCTTCCCTCAGCATCAGTGCTCCTTCACGCTTTCATGCTAAAAATATCGAAGACAGGATTTGATTTCCGCCGTAGCGATACAGTTTTATCAGAAAAATAGGAAATTTATAATATACACACACACACCCCCCTCCCCCTCTCTGGGTGTGGAGGGAAGGCGTGCTCTCTGCGAGGAACAGGAAAACGAATCCATTATTAAAAAGAAAGAAGACAGGGGAGCTGCAGTCGGTGCTGAGACCTGCATCCCCCGAGCAGCCTGACCCGGCGCAGGAAGGTGCTCGTGCTGCCACCCCTCTCCTCCTGCCCACCAATGCAGTGGCCTGGGGGCCCCATCCCCGCTCCTGGTGCATCCCAGGCACCTCATCCCCGCTCCTGGCACATCCTGCCTGCCCCAGCATCATCAGCAGCTCCATGCAGAAGGGCCCTGATACCGCCTGTCCCGGCCGGGAGTCCATGGGGACACCACCCATGTCCCACCACACGTGCTAGGAGTGCATGCCCCCTGTTCGCACAGGATGACACCCATGGACCAGCCTGCGAGGTCCAGGGCACAGCAGGATAGTCATTAGCCTGGTGGCAGGGGCATCCCTGGGCTCAAACCCGCAGGGCAGAGGGGTGTCACCCAGCCCCCCCGGGGGCTCTGCCCACTGCTGTGTGCCCCCACATAACATCAGCCAGAGCAGCTGGTGCAGGGCAGTGGCTCACGCCTGGCACAGTCCAGGACAGCCCATGCCTTTCCCTGACTGGCATCGTTTTCCAGGGCCTGCCTTGCACAGAAGTACTGAGTTTTGCCCTTTCTTCCAAAGTCGACCAGTTTCCAGTGGGGCAGAACAATTTCACCTGGGGCAGGATGGCGCAGCCCACTGCACATTGCCAGATCGCACTGCAGGACTGGTCCAAGAGGCTAAAAGGGCTGTGAAGGAGTGCTCTGCATTGCTTTCACAGTGCAGCAAGCCAAAAGGAGGTTCAAAGTAGGGAAAGCCAGGGAAAAATCCATCTGCAGGTAAGAATACCCTTTCCAGCTGAGGTACGTGTGTTACAGCAACTTTTAACATCCAGAGCTTTACTGGATGACCCACAGTTTTTAATTAGCTTTTCAGAAATGTGCTTGCACTGTGCTTACAATGACTACAGAACATGCTGGGTGATGTGGCCGGGCAGGCTGGCGGGTACCGGCTGCAAGGTGCTGTCCGGCATGGTGGCACAGGCACTCTCCATGTGCTGCCTGCAGGACCGAGCTGCTGCCCAGACCTGCTCCGCTGCCGATGCCAGGAGGGATGTCAGCAGAGGCTCATTCCAAGGCCTTGCAGTGTGTCACTGGCACTGGCCTCATGCTAACTGCCAGAAGGTCTGCCGGAGCGCTGTCAGCTTAAAGCAGGGGACACGCAAGTCACTGCATGACAGCGTCTTCCCTGGTTGCCTCTGCTCCCATGCCTTCCGCACCCTCAAGAGCCCTCCTGCGCACCATCTCCTCCATCTGCAGGGCAGGACCATGACATATGCACAAATATTTCTGCAAAGCTTCGCTCTCTGTGAGCCCTAGAGAAAAACCCTTTAGAGGCCAGAAGAGCATTACTGTAAGCATCATTATGATAAATTGGCTGCAGTGGGAAGATCACAAACAGCAAACTTTGTGTCTGAGGTCCACAAATGAGTCAGTCATACCGCTACAAAATTAGCAATTTCCAACCCAACAAGACCCAGAGCTGACAGCTCCACGCTGCTATGCATGGTTTTACCCTAAAGCTCGTCTGTTCCTATAAAAGTCTCGTGCAGACTGCCCATTCGCCCCAGGCACTGGTATTGGAGACCCGGTGCGTTCTCCAAGTCCTGGTGCTCGGTCGCCATTACTCAGCCCCTCATACAACGGCCCTAGATTTTCACTCCCCCAAAACAAGTGACAAGTAGGTGCTCTTGCTGCTACTTTGTAGGACAGACACCAAGCCTGTGAAGCCCTGCTGAAGTCAAGAGGATAAGTCTACACTCATATGGAAGATGCATGAGAAGAGCATTATGTAGCAATAATCAGGAGAGAAAAAGGCAGAAAATAAACCTGCAATATTTTCAATGATTTTTAGGACCGCTCTTGTTCCTGCCAGAACATTGACAAAAATACAACAAAACCCTCAAATTTTGACCAGCTCTAGTTCCAAGCAACTGACCCCTGCCTCCCCACTCCTTGCAAGTGCTCACAGCCGTGGTCCATCCTGCAGGGACACTCAGGGGCGACCCAGAAGGGATTTGCCTCTAAAGCAGCCCTGGCAATCTGGCTCCTTCCAGCCATGCAGAGCTTTGCTCTCATTTCTCTCTCTTTACTTTTTTATGTACCTACTGAAAACGCAACACCAGCCCTTCCCCAGGATGCAAACATGAGCTTTTCCTGAGGCAAGCCCTACCACAGAGTGACCGAGAGGCTCCCTCAGCCCTGACACCTGGGGCAGAGCAGAGAGGAACGCTTCAGCCCTCACAGCTCTGCTCTGGACCTCAGACCTGATGGTCCCCAAGACCTGCACTTTTTCTGTCATTGAGGGCAAGCTGCAAAAGCTGGGAATCCAGGAAGGAAGAGCAACAAGGACCTGATCCTTGTCACTTATTCCTGCATCTCCTTCCCCTCTGGCTGCTTTCCCAGTGGGACAGGTCTCTTTTGGGGTGGGTAGTGGGCAGGCCCATGACCCAGCACCCACACACAGGCCCAGGAGTTGTGCAGATGACACCATCAGGCCAATTCCTTCCCTAATTCCTCAAGGGTGGAGCTCTGCCTTTCTTAGGCAGCTCCTGACCTGTTAACTACACCAGACTGTCCCCAGCTCGCCAGTGTGCTCCTGCCTGCTCAGCCCTGCTGGCCGGGTCCTGGCGCCATGTGCCCCGGGAAGGCTGTGGAGGGGACTCGTGACCGCAGCTCGGCTCCGGATGCCCCGTTCTTTTTATTATTTGTATAAATCACTTGGCGGATGGCACCGCACACAAAGCCTCCAACTCTGCAGATGATAATAAATTGGGAAGGACCATAAATAACAGCAAACCAGGCTGCCAAATGAAGAAGGATTTAGATCATTCAAATCCCAGGCTATGAGTTGTCAAATCCAGTTTAATGCTGATAAGTGTGGGATAGTAACTCACTGCAAACACATCTCTCCTCCTTCCCCCCAAGTCAGTCCCTCGAACAGAGAGAGGGCAGAGGGGGATTTGCCGAGTGGACAGGGATGCTGCCCCCGACCAGGCATGTAACGAGCTGTTGCACGGTGATCCCCCCACCCAGCCTGCTGCTCAGCTGCGACGGAGAAAGCAAATGGGATGCTGACGGGTCCTGTTAACTGGAGAACAAAATCTACATCTGAAACCATTCAGGTGGATGAAGAAAGCATGAGGAGGTCATGAAAAATTAAAGGACTTAAGGAGGGAAATGAAAGACACAGCCAAGTCTGGTAATGGGAGAGCCAGACTACGAGCCCACCCATGGACTCTCTGCGGGGGTCTCGGTGCAGACAAAGCACCATCTCCGCATCCCACAACTCCATGGCAGGAGGTGGACCCCGAGCTCAGAGAGGGGTTTCGAGGAGGACACAAACCTTCAAGTTCCCACTGAATAATGCAGCACAATCCTCAGCCTCCCGAGGAGGACTCCTGGCTCTGAACCTCAGTGACAGCCTGTGGCTCTTATCTTGCTCAGGAAATTGTGAGACTCTTTGCATTTCACTGTTTAGAAGAGATCCCTTTGGTTTCCCTTTCTGTCTGCCTCTCTTTAAAAAAAAAAAAAAAGAGAGCGAGCAGGGGTTTTTTTTTAATAACTCTGAAACGCACATGCTGTCAGCGATGAGGAATTCACGCTGCATGTCGGAGCTTTAAATGCAGACTTGCAGAGTTTTGATGGAGAGTTGTGAAAATAGTAACATGCAGGCTTGAACACTGCAAGGCGTTTAAAAGGAACCATGACCTGCTCTCACTTTTGTAAGTTCAGATTTACAAAAGAAAAAACCCAGCCCAAACCCAACCCACCGACCAGTCCCAAATGCAAACAGGCCAACTGTGCCTTTCTGTCATGGGTGCCAAGTGGCCAAAAAATGGAGAATGCTTCTGGGGCCAATCCCTCCTGATCCGCACACAACGGGGACCTCTGCATCAGGACGGCGGCTGAGGAGTCGTCCTGGCCACTTCAGGGACTTTGAAGCTTTACAGGTTCACCTCTCCCGGGGATGGCCACAGCACCTTGGAAACAATTCCCACGAAATGAAGCTGAGCATCCCAGCAGCTTCAAGAGCAACACCGGCAGTGCCGGCTGCAGGAGCAGGACCCAGCCCCCTGTCCCCCCAGCACAGCCAGCAGCCCATGGCAGAACCAGAGCTCCCAGTCTCCACCCCAGCAGGCAGAGCAAAAAGCTCACCCCAAGACCTGAATGCAGCTTTCTTCCCTGCCTGTGAACAAGTGTTAGCGAGGAACCAAAACGAGAAGGACTCCAGGACCCCTCGGCTACACAAAAGATGGTCTGCAGAGGAAAGCCCGGGCAAGGCCTCAGAGCTGGAAGGGGACAGGGAAGCACCACCCAAGTCCCACTAGAAAGGGCAAAGTGCGATTCGCAAGGTCACGCAGGGCTGAGCCTGGGCCATCAATCCTCCCCCAAACTGTGTGGTCCACGGTGGGGGGGAGCAGGCAGGAAGGGAAGAGGACAGCAGAGGTTAAACTGGGATCTAATGGCATGCAAAATCACATGTGATTGATCTGCATTGATTTTTCCCTGCTGAGGTGAATGATAGCCTGGCAAACAGAAATCAATTCCACTGCATTAAGCCCAGTAAGGATCTGGTATCATCAGCAAAATGCCCTGAAACACCATTGCTCACCGACACCATGAAGAGCAGCACAGCACGGCATGGCACCTGCACCTGCCCGACCCCTCCGTCCCAGATGGGCCAGGGCTGTGGCGAAGGAGGGAGGCCAGGCTTTGGAGAAAAACACCACACCCGAGCACCTCCAAACCCTAGGGAAAGCCCAGGCCTGCTCCTCTGCCCCACTGCAAGTCCTGTTTTCTGCAAGGGTCAGGCTGGGGTCACAGCTTGGAGTTGGACCCCCCCAGCAGCTTCGGGGAGGGCTGGACACGCTACTGAGCTCTGCTGCCTGGGTACGGCTTCTTGTCGCGACGATGTGATGCTGCAGAGCTAGCAGCAGCTGCTACTCTTCCCCAAAATGGAATAACTCTCCTAGATTTAAATGCTAAAAATACTGGCACATTCAAAATTTCTCTGCCCTTGTTA
This sequence comes from Balaeniceps rex, assembly GCA_013401315.1. Classification (NCBI taxonomy): domain Eukaryota; kingdom Metazoa; phylum Chordata; class Aves; order Pelecaniformes; family Balaenicipitidae; genus Balaeniceps; species Balaeniceps rex. Next base: position 64,143 of record VYZW01046937.1, read on the forward strand.
CAGCAAAAAATAATTTAGTGCTGCCAACCTAGACGAAAGAAGCTTCCATCTGGTAGCTCCCCCAGTGCATCTCTGCAGCACCCCCCACTGCAGCGCCTCTTTCAGAGTGCCTAAATGGAAGAATGTGTATTTACTTCTCTCCCACTGTCCTTGCAAGCTTTAATTCACTGCAACTGCTGGAAATGAGAGTTCAGGAGGAAATAATGTGATGGAAGTGTTTAGCATGAAGGTGCACAGAGAGCAGCGGCTCTCACGGTCCCAGGTGCCTGGGTGCGCAGGGCAGCACTCTGTCCCTGTCACGTGGCAGTGGCGATCGAACGCTCCTCCAGAGCTGAATGCAATCAGCAGAAACCATGCAGCTTCAAAATGTGATGGGTCAGTTCATTAACAGAAGCAGAATAACAAAATAGAAAAGAAAGCCAACAACAGCTGTCGGATAGAACCAGAACTTAGTACGGCACTTGACAGAGATACTTCTTTTTCACCCTGACACGTCTTGATTTCAGAGGGTCCTGTCGCAGCTGATGATAACAGGCACACACGTTGAAGCAAAGGGCTGGAGCCCCCATCTCAAAGGAGCTCCGGGACCTCTCCCAGCACAGAGCAGAAATGTGCTCACTCTCATCCTCCCCACCGAACGTGAGACCCAGGAGATGGAAGGCTCTGGCCCCTCCTGGCCATTGCCCTGCATCCAGGAGTGATGAATTGCACCTCTGCCTTGCAGTAATAGACGACTCCCCAAGAAGCACGGGGAGAGGAGGGAAGAGCTATGACTGGAAGATGAAGGTACGTCCTGGGGCTCAGCTGTCCCTTGCCCTTCCAGCCATGCGGGGACGAGCAAGGAGCACAGTGGAGAGGGAAGAGAGGAGGTGAAACAGAGAGGTGCAGGGGGATCGGTCTATGCAACAGGCTGGGCCAAACCTCCGACCCCTACCAGGATACTCAAGTGTCACAGGGGTGGGAAAGACCTCCCGTGCTCTGGGCAGGAACACCCGCGTCCTGACAAGCCCAGGGAAAACCCGTCCTGCGGGGAAGGACATGGCCCTCCAGCCACTGAGGAGCTGCTCACAGCTTTGACGCTCACCAGAGCAGACTGCCAACGTCGCGCTGCAGCAGCCACGGGCCATGTCCCGCAGGGTGTGCAGTAGTCATTGCTCTCAGGGCAGAAAAGCTTGCTTCAGAAAATGCCGGTGATTTTAGATGGTAGCTATGGGCAAGAAGCAGAAAAGGCAGAGGCCAAAGGCTGAAAGCAGCAAGGTGAAGGCTGGCATACACAGTGAAGCCCCCTGTGCTGGGCTCTTGCATCCCCCTTCTTCCAGCCAGACGCAAGTCCCTTCATTAACCAGACACACTTGCTGCAGGCAGGTGAGGAGGTTAACAGAGCAGGGGGCAAAGCTACAGGGCTGGTTTCACCCAGGCTGCCCCGGACTCCCTGTCCCCAGCAGTGCCCGTGGAGGGGCAGCCCAGCCAGCCCTGAAACACCTGTGTGTGCACTACAAACTCTCAGTGGTTGTGGATTTGCACATGCAACGCAAAACTCCTCTTTCAGCATTAAGATGCGCAACTCGTTAGGTCTTGGATTAATGACAATTTTTAATTGGTCAGGCTATGAAAACCTTATAGAGCTGTTATACATTACACCTGTGATGGCGGAACAGCATGTTAGTCAAGACAATTAGCGTGGGACCCAGAGAATCTCTCTACCAGCGCAAATAATCCTTCTCACTTTGAGAGGAAAATTAACAGCTGCTTTACAGTGCCTCAGACCACCTCGCTTTGCAGGAGACCTGGATCAGCCCTCCGCCAGCTGCGTGGGTGCTCCCTGGCCAGGATGGCATAGCCTTAGCTGCGGGGACTGGCTCTCATCCCCACGAAGACCCCCCGGCCAAGCAGGACGACGGGCCCCACGCAAGTGCCCGTGGCCCCTCCTGACATCTGGAAATAGCGAGAGCCCGTTCTGGGGCCTGTCCGCCTGGCACCAGGCTAGCACCATCGTCCCCCAAGATATGAAGTTAATACACACATAAGAAGGGGAGAAGGCTGCATTGCCCACTCGTGGAAAGCGAATGTGCACACAGCTCTATGCGTGATAGAAAAGATTTAAAGATGCCTCCTTAATAATCCTCATCATGGCGGGACAGACACACTGTAAGTATGCTTAAGATAATGATAAAACATGCTCTACAGAGTGTGGTAATTTCCAAGCAAACAAAACCTATCACAAATTGTTCAATTACTGAAATGCATCATTTCCTGTATTAGTTTTCTTCTCTTTTTATTGTTCCTTTCTACATTATTCCTCTTGCATGCACAAACACACACGTAAGTACAGCCTTCCCTTACATGCCAACATTTCTACTGTTCAAGGGGATCAGAGGACCAGTGCCTGGGAAGTGATACAGTCTGACAGCAGCTTGTCCGCACCCACCGCCACTCCCCAGTGCCAGCACCTCCGCGCAGACCGTGGCTCTTCCTCCCCAGCCCCTGCACTCCTGGCTGGACACCGTGCCGGCTGCCTGCGGTGTGCTGCTGAGCAGGCTCGTGCTGCCAGAAGCATCCCCAGGCAACTCATCCAACTGTACTCTGTGCCTTGGCTCGCTGCAGAATTTATGTTGCCATCCATTTGCCAAGAGACTTAGAGGCACACCACATGTGTGCAAAAACCTCCTCAATATGGCTGATTTGGGCTTAGGAATAGTAATAGAAAATCCAAGTCCACCTGCAAAAATATACTCTTAAAAAAAATTAGACTTTGTAAAAAGCACCTGAGCATTGATCAAGTCCTCCACTTCACCCTTGCCACACTAACACCTTTAAAAACCCTAAGGATTTCTGCAAACCTCGGGCTCTCTACCAGGTCTGCCACGAGAGCGTCTGGGCACTTCTCATTCATGGGCATAAAGGAATAAGCAGCCCAGAAAGTGGTCTGGTTTCCAAATACCTTCCAAAAACTTGGTTTCCAGTGACATCACTGGTTGCTGAAACGTGAACAACTGACATAGGAAACACAAATTCACAGATATTAACAATACTTAGCTCTTTGTTCCTCAGCAGGAATACAAAGACTGCTCTTCTAGCAAGACCAACATTGTGCTGACCACTACAGCAACCACCTCCGACCGTCAGTGCATACATGTATTCTCAAGACACTGCCTTGCAAACCCAGGAAACCCTAATACATGTGTACCACTGCTATATTATTATTGCAGCAAAAGGGCCGCTGTACAGACACCAAGATGGATGTTTTGCCAAAGCGCTCAGTGTGCCATGCATTCTGTCTTTCTGGTCATCTTTCTGAAGCCATCTGTTAGCTTATCAGCAAAATCTATTGGTTTTTAAAAAATTTTAATTAGAAGTACCCAAATGTCAGCTAAACGAGTAAAATTTGGAAGCAGCAAGCTTTCCTCTCATATATAGCAGCTGTTTTCAGCTTGTGACCAAAATTTGTTATCATCTTGCACTGATGTCATTCTGTGTCTCATTATTCCAGTTTGGTGCCCCTGGAACAAGCACCTAGGCTGAACACAGGCAGTACAACACACAGCGACCGCTACAGAGATGTCCTCCTGCAAGTGGAGTTTCTAACGGGACACTGATACTGAGCGTTCAGTAACGAACACCACTGATGGAGACTTACTCCATGAAGGATCACAAACTACAACCACGCAGACTCACAGTAACAGTTTTACCAGCGGGTGAACCCGGGCATGGGATGACCGAATGACCTGCCTGAATCCCCTAAGCCATACCCACCACCTGGGCTACTCAGCTCAGAATTTTCCTCATCAGAGAATTTTTCTGTTTTCTCCTCCTTCCCAGTTTTCTGACACCTGAGTAAGCTCCTGCAGCCAGGAGTGGGGCAGCTCACCTGAGGGTTTTCACGGGGTCCTCCCTCGCCAGCCAAGGACTCTGCCTGCCTGCAGCTCCCCTCGAAGTCTGCCAGAACAGGGTTCCCCTGGCTGTAAGCTCCGAAGACCTTCTGTGCTTCAAGCTCTACAGACAGCTTCTCTAATACCTGTCACAGGCATCAGCCAGTGTGGTGCCTGACACGGTGCAGCCCTTGAGTGCACGCACAGGCACACTTCAGATCTCAAGACGCCCAGGTTAGGCACTTGCGGGACGGACATCACAACCGTTCACTTTCTCTCCAGCTCTGAGGTGAGATGCTTCACTTTCATCTCCTCTGAAGCTCCTGGGATCAGACATCTCACCAAAATATCACTGCTGGCCAGATATGCACACTTGCTTTTCAGCAGCGCTTCAGCTGCAAACTGGAGACTGCACAGCCCTTGCGGCCCACGCTGAGTACGGCCTCAGGATACTCCCTGTCTAAAGCTGAAAAGCCATGATGAGGGTGACACAGCTTAGAATATGCTTTAGAAAGCTAATACAGCAAACAACAAAACGGAAAAAGGATAGTCTATTGCAAGGGGGTACCCTGTGTAAATAGAGTGGACCCGTTGCAGAGTTTTCATAAAGACACCTGAAAACAGGAGTATCTCTTGGGCTGCCTGCATGTGGGGGCAGCCGGCAAGGCAGTGCAGAGGGAGAAACACCAGTGGATCAGCGGTGAGATGCGGTGGGCCCGGCGCACGCTGGGGAATGGGAGGAGGCAAACAGGGAACGCAGCCGACGGAAGATCAACACCTTCTGCACGGAGCAGCCTTCTCAGCCATAATCTAGCTTTAAGGAAAGCATACATGGAAGCCACAGCCTTCAGAGAGTGCTGATATTTGACAGAATGTGCTTAATATCCCAATTCTATATTTAGGGGAAAGCAAACACACTAAAGCTATGTACAGACAGTCCCTGGCATTTGGTGCATAGATTTGAATTTAATCAGCTAAAGATGGCTTAATCCAACATCTGGGGCTATATCAAGTAGGAAGGCATCACAAAATGGTTTCTTTCATGTTGGGCTCAAACAGCTGCAGCCCAGCGGTACTGGGTGATGCTACCCAAGGTACAGTGGCTGTACCTACTCCATCGGAGCCACCCCATGTCCAGGCAAACAGGGCATTTCAATTTGACATCAGCCACCACAGTGCTCTGCCAAGATCATTTCTCCTGCATCTGTCCCAGTCAAGTCCCATCGCCTGTAGGTCCTTGCGCTTGTCCTCCAGCCCATGGTCCCCTCCCCAGGAGGCAGCGTGGCCCATAGGCACCCACCACCACTCTCCCTGGTGCCTTCGGGGACCGGTGCTGCTTGCGGTCCTCCCTCTGGGACGTGCCCCATTCCCGCAGGTGCGCAAAGGCACTGCACTCATGGCAGGCAGCCTCCATCGGCTGCTCGGGCTCTGCCACCACACAGGGCTCAACGATGCCCGCCACTGCTCCACCACTCCTCGCCTGGGGGCACAAACCCCTCACAAAGCAGTGCAAAAACCCACACTACCCCAGGAAAAGCCTGACAGAGCCCCTGCACGGCGCCAGTCCACAACACACGTTTTGTCTGCTCGGTTTAAAACTCACCATAGACTAGATTTTCTGCCTACTTTAACACTTCTTCCAACGGAAGCTGGATGTCTGTGCCATCACTTTCAATCTGCCCCTGGAAGGGCTTGTCTCAAGAAATTTTCCATTCAGTATTTTAATTAAACTTTCTTTCTTTCAATTTACTGTTAGGTTCATTAAGTGATGTTCTGAACCACTGAAATGAATTGCTTAAAAGTAATTTGTGCAGCAGCTGAAGGAAGAGATTATAGCTATAAATGAGTCCATCTTTTGAGCTTTGCATTTTTTTGCTGGTATCAGTTCCAGCGTGCATATGTACAGTTCTGTACCTAGCAGCATTCAGCATCATTTGATGTAATGGTTCAGAAAATGTAACAGGCACCAGCCTCTGCAGAGTCCTGCCCAATTTCAGTGCGAACCAGGCAGCAGCTGACCGAATGAGGAACCTGCCTTTGTGATGCTCACCGGCCACAGCACCACATGGCAAAACCTGAAGCTGTGCTGCTTGGGGAGCAGAAAGCACTCAAGTGTTGTATGCGCTGCCTTCACCCTGGAGATGGCCTATGATCTGTCTGAGTAAAAAAGTGTTCTGTCTCTTGCTCGTAAGTAACAGAGAGTAAAAAATACTTGGTTTATAAATTGCAAGTGTAAATAACAAATATTTCTTTTTTAAACTGATCAGGAATTTCACACACACACCTGCTTGTACTGCTCTTCTCCTGACTTAGATAAGAATCTAATGCACCGCTGGAATACCTCCTCCTGTCTGCCCAAAAAAGAAATAACCTTGCTTACTTCCCTGAGTGATAAATCACTACTCAATCTATATCTGAAATGGAGAGGTCATGGTCATGCTATTTTTAGGATCTGCTAGGTTGTGATAACAAGAATTCATCTTTAACATGGGAGAACTAATATCTTTAAGCTTAAAGATGTCTACACTTGGATCCTAGCTAGGCTGCTAATCATCACCATCATCTGCAAGAAGTATATATATAGCAGAACACTGAAGGACCCTTCAATAATACAAGACAAGAAGTACCTGCTGATTGCTCTCTGGCAAAGCCTTTTCATTAGCACAAACCAGTCTGTTAATTTTTACTATGAGTGTGCAAACAACCAGGATTTGAGAGAGCTGAAAGAGTAAAGATCCTCAGGAGCAGTTTGGAGAGCTCAGAAAGTTCCCCTGCTTTTCTGCTGACATGCATCATGAGAACTTATCTCAGGGTTATGGTCGGGGTAGGTGCTGTGTGAATGGTGTCACCCCTGCATGCGGACCTGAACTCCCACCACCCTCGGTGGCTGAGCTCCTGCCCCAGGAGATTGTCCCCAAAGCACCCAACCGACCCATTGGCTCAATGTGCATTTGAGGACATCCCAACATGAACATGCTCGTGTCCGTTCTCCAGGTGACCAGTTCAGACCAACTCCTCCACGCAGAGTAAACAGGCTGCAGGGCATCTTGCCACGCCAGCACCCCAGCCCACTGGTCTGTCTACCACCAGCCCGGGGTAGCCAAGTAGCCATGTCTTGCATGCCAGCAAATTCAACTACAGTCCCCTTGCTTTTCATTTTTAATTAATCATTCTACCATGGATTTTGTCTTCTTGGAAGGAAAATTTACTTGGATTTATTTTAATCTATCTTTAGTGGAAACAGGCAGACAAACCTTGCTTGTTATCAGGGAATAAACTCCAGAACGTCATACGCTTCCAAATGGAAGCATGGACATTTATTAGATCAAATGAAAACCGTCTCCCAGTCAGATGGGATTTAATTAAGTTGATTCTGACAGGGAATTAAAGGTCTTTGCTGGGAGCTCTGTTTCTGGTGTCGGGACTGTATCATTGAAGCTAAACATAGTGCTTCCCGAGGCAGTATTAGTACAAAATATTTTGGACAAAATTGTTAGACTGAGATAATCTTGACATTGTTCATCCACCACAGTGCAGGAACTAGGGTCGCAGCTGAACTTGGTAGTTGCTAGTAAGGTCTTATCGTTAACGCAGTAACATGTCAAAATTAATTAGTGTGCATGGAAAACTGATTTGTTTATTCTAAAACTAGCAACAAATGCTGAGACAAATACAGAAAATGATCCTGCAACACGACAGGGCCAAGCAGTGGCAGAAAGCTATCGCTCTTCTAGACATGGCAACTGCTATTTCTGAAGATCCACGTGCAATCAAACAGCAACACCAATGCGCTTTTAGTAAAACATCCCATTCTCAGGTCCACCGATTTTCTATCAAACTATGAGTAATTCTGCTTAAACAGACTGCCCGCCCCATCTTGCCACGCGGGTCCATGGGGAACAGAGGCCCTTGGCTCCTGTGCCGGGAGCACAGCAGCTCCCAGGAGGCTGTGGATGAGGCGCTGGGCTGGCGGGATGGCCGTCACAGGAAAGCACCGGAGCCGACAGCTCCGGACAAGGCTGAGGACAGCTGAAGCTGGTGCAGGGAATGGGCCCGTCCTGCCTCAGCGAACCGCCGAGAGCATCACCTTGGCAAAGGGACATGGTGGCCTGCAGGAGCCGGGATGGGTGGGATGGGGGTGTCAGCATCAGCGAAATTTCTGGGCGAAATCCCCCCAGAAGTCACATCTCAGCCCCACACCAGGCATGGGGGGCCCCTCCTGACTCTTGGCTGACTCCCTCCCGACTCGCTCTGCAGGGACCCCACTACATGGCAGAAACCCCCCTCCTCCACCATTTATGGGCTGCCCCACAGGGCCAGGGCCAGCGGTGCTGCTGGGCGCCTCTTCCCCATGGGCAGCAGCCTCACCCACCACCCACCTCCACCCCCTCACCCCCCACCACCTTGGCCCAGCGTCGGGGCAGATCACAGCGGCTCACCCCTGGGTGAGCACTGGTTCCTGCTGCCAGACGGGCTGCTCAGGTCTGCAGGGTCACACTGGTGGCGTTCAGGCATGCAGAAGATAAGATTTAATTAATAATTTCCAGGGAGGCCAGAGCCTATTATGAGTACGTCCCTTGCTGTTCCCCGCGGTGACCTACGGCTCAGGGATGTTTCAGACCTTGGCTGGTCACAGGCTCACACCAATCTCTCTGATTTACGGTGCAGGCTGCAAGGCAGAATCACCTGGATTTAAACAGTCTTTCGCAGCACCGCTGTTTTTGGGGGCTTTACATATGCCATGCCTTTTCTTTTTTTTTTTTTTTTTTACAACTATGTAATTTCCCAAGAGTTAGGGCCTCGTCACAAAAAAAGGTGGAGAACTATTTTTCTTCTGTTGCCCACACTTTGTTTGAACAAAGCTCTGGTTAGTGGTGAAGAGCATGACTCCACAGCACATCCATCATAGGTGAACAGCATGGCATCACAAGCATAAAGATCTTGAACACAAGCCAGTTACCGACACGAGAGGAGCAGGGTGAGTGTGCAAATGGCTCTGATCCAGCAGGAGAAGGGTTATGGAGCGTGTCTCAAGCACCCATGGTCAACACCGAACAGACGCAATTATACAACGTCCAACAATTTCCACTAGAAAACCTGCAGTGATAAACAATATGTTCTCTTACAGACCATCTTCTAGAAATGATTTCAAGGCTTTGCAAATATTAATCATCACCATGCCTCTGTGAGGTAAGAGTTAGGTACCCCGTCTCTATTTCCTCCCCGTGCTGTCAATGAGAAAGCAGGTTACCAAATGTTACCCAATGTTAGGCAACACTGCTTTTATATGCCATCCGTGGCCTGCCCCATGCTTATCTGAAGACAAGGCACTGGGCTTCCCTCTCCTCCCACTGCTGCTCTCTGAGGTTCACCAACAAGTGAATTACATTTTTTGAGTAAGGCCATATAGCACATAGAACAGATTTAAACCCTGCTTTAAGTCTGAGTCACAGCCAGCTTTACTTCAGAGCTCCCCACCCAAACACCACAGCATCACCCACCTCCGGTGACTCCAAGCATCGCTGCCAGCCCAGTCAAGCCTTTTCAAGTCTGGCGGTGCCCTGTAACACTAATGAATCTGGGACAGTCTCTGCTACAAAGAGGGATCGGTACCACGAAAGCTCGCACACGCCCGCCTCAGGTGGGATGATGCAGCGTCCAAACATGGCACTCAACATCGGTTCATGCCAGGAAGGAGGAACAGCCGTTTCTAGTGACAGATGACATGCTGTCAGTGCAACATCCTCCTTACACTGGTTTGTTGCCTGCCTGGTACAGCCTGCATCAGACGTAATTGTTTGTGTAGGCTTCCACTGTGGCAGTGATGGGAGAGCTGGGGAATCAACAAATGTTTTAATATTCTGGAGCAATGCTCTGGGCAGATCAGCAGGCTGCCGCTGTGGCTGTCTGCATGCAAGGCGAGACAGTGCTTTATCCCGGGGATGGGCGACACTGTCGGCGGGGGGGGGGCAAGGATCAGCATCACTCCCCAAAAATGGCCATTGCAGCAAAAGCGACTGCAGGACACCCAATGGCTGATGCGGTCCCTTCCAATACGCCCAGGTGCAAGCCAAGGGTAATGATGTGGATTTTAGCAATTGTGCGGGGAAGCTGCTCCCCACTCTAATGAAAATCTGGGGATTACTTAATTCAAAATGGAAAACGCAAACTGCACTGTGGGTTGTGAGCACACATTTGGGCTTCTTTCAGAAGGGGAAAAAGCAAAAATACTAATTAACCTCAGTTGTTGGAAGAACACCCTGCAGAAACGTGACTCAGAATGGGTCACAAATCATAAAATAATAATAATAAAAAAGCCACAGTGCTCTGGGGACATTAAGCGATTACAGAGAGTTGTTATTTGGCTGATTTTCACACTTCATTAGCATATGCATAATTTAACAAGTGAATGTGCTGAGGGCTGGCAAGACATAAGAGCCACTTTCTTGAAACACAAACTGTAAATTGGGACGGCCACAGTTGGATTTTTTTTTTTTTTTAAACTCATGATGGAAAAGCAACAGACATTAATCCTAGGCCTTCAACAGAAGCAACTGATTTTCAGGGCCAAGGACCAAGTAGAGAGCTGCTATGGAAAGGCAGCCTCTCCTTTGGAGTGAGGCTGTAACGTGGCCCAGGGCACCCAGTTTTATGTGGCTGGGAGCTACTTCAAAGCAGTTTAACACAGAATTAGATAAATCTAGGTGAAAACAACCCAGTGAATCTGTGACTTTCTACCAAAAAAGGTGTACACATTCTGCCAGTTAACAAGGGTTTAGTGTTTAAGGGCTGTGCCAAACCAGCCTGCGTGATCTTAAAGGTCTTTTCGAACCTAAGTGATTCTGAGATTCTGAGATTCTGAGAGGGTCTGGTTGCTCTAATGCACAGCTCCTCAGTTTTGCAACAGCAAAACAGGCTGTGACACTGACCATCCAGGCTTCCCCCATGGATTAATTGCTACTAGTAATTAATGGCCTGTCAGTCCCCAGGAGCGCTTCCGCCATGCACGCAAGGCAGAGAGGAGATCCATTTGACACCTTGGCCCTCAGACCTGCAAGCTGGTCCACAAAACACTGTGAAACCTGGGAGGCCCTTTGGGAAAGCTGGAGCTCCCCCCGCTGCTGCTGGCACCCTTGACCAGCACTCCCCGCTGCACAGCATTGCCCTTCCAGTGGGCCAGGTGGTGGAGAGTCTCCAAAACGTCGCTTAATTTTAAGGGCGTGAAGAGCTGTGGTGCAGGTAACAGAGGAAGTGCTATCCCCAAGCAGCTCTTTTTTGGAAGGGTGGGAGGGCTATGGCTTGTGCATTGCAGCTGGGTGGGGGCGAGCCCTCTGCACGGGGCACCCCTGGGTGCTGCTGCTGGCACTGCTGGGCACGAACTGCAGAGACAAGGGGGCTTGGGACGAGGAAGCTCTCCAGTCACCCTCAGGCATTTTCTTTTCCTTTTCCACTTTGTGGCTGAACAGCCAAGCCCTGGTTTATTAACATCCATTTTTAATCCTCCCCAGAGTGCTCTGCTTTACCAAACCCTTTCTTTGGGGCTTGGTTTCTCTGCCTCTGATCTGCTAATTGGCTTTCACCCTCTCTGATTCCTTTTACGCTGCTTCCACATGCAAATTCACTCCTTCACTGCCTGATTTGCCCCACCTCTCTAGCAGGGCTGCCTGCCCTCCTGCCAGGCCCCCCACCTCTCCCTGCTCACCCCAGCCCACCCACACCCCACAGTGGGAAAGCACCCCGGTGCCCGCATCATGCTGCTGCTGGAGCTCCACGGCTCACCATGGGCGAGAGCCTCCCAGGCACAAATTGGGGCTCCCACCTCTAGTCCGGAAAGGGCAGGGGGAGGGAAGGGGTTTGCACGAGGCTTATGGCCCTGTCCGGGAACCCACCGGCAGCCCCAGCCCTGGGGAGCGGGGTCTCTGCAGCCGCCCATGCTGGGGGAGAGCGGCTCCTGCTACCCCACCAGCAGCAGCTGCTTCTGCTTGCCCAGCATTCGCCTCAGGAGCAGCAGGGATGGCACTTAAGCAGAGGGTGGACAGACTTTTGGGATTTACCGTCAGAGCAGGCGACCTTCCAGCATGCTCACTCCCCTTCCAGTGTAGGAGAAACGAGGGCAGGAAACAAAGACAGTTCATCTGTACCAAGACTGCCGCGTTTACATGGAAGGGGCAATGCCAAGACGTACCAGACCGCGTGGGGTCCTGGGCTGCTGCCAGCCCTCGTTCACACCACGGTGGCAGGCAGCCTGCAGGCAGCCCACTCTATCAGCTGTGACACTGGGGCAGCGACATCGCACCGAAGGTCACGCAGCCATCAGCCGTGTACACCACCACCCTGGATAAGCAGCCCAGGGCATGCACTGCCCATCGCGGGGGTGCTTGAGCAAGCGCGGACCCCGCGGGGTCCCTGCCCCAGCCGCGTGGGCTCTGCAGGGCCCAGGGGCTCCTGCAGCACCCGAGCGGGGATGTGTGGGCACAGCGAGAAAGGGAGACTCAGCATAAGGAAACCTGCAAGCTAAAGAGAAAAGGATGGTTCAAATGGTGGAGAGACGAGCTTTTTGAAAAAAAAAATCGCTTGGTCCTTTTTCCCTGCAATTTGTAGCAGCCACATTTCCAACAACCATTCCAGACTGTAATTTCTCCATATTTTAACAGATGTTCTGTTTATGAAACTGCAAGAGGATTTAGGACTTATGAATAATGCCATGAGGTCTGGGAGATGTTTCTTTATATGATTAACTGACCACAGGCCATTTGTTTTACAACAAAGATGCTCAATGATCCATGCACACTGATTTATTCAGACCCTGTCTATCGTAATGGTTGATGTCTCCCTGGTACCCTTCATTAGCATCCACACAACGATGGGAGAGATGCAGATCATGAGCGCAAGTCCCCAGTGCTCTCCATGATAGTACATTAGCTAGGGCAGAATCGATCAGCAGGAAACCCAAGATGATGATGAGGGGAACCTAACAACTGGCAAACCAGATTTCACAAGTAAAGCAGGTTTGGTGAAGTCCCACTTTCAGAGCATCCTTAGCACTCTGCTTACTGGGGCATTTTTGCATGTTTTGCCTACATTTCTGCTGCAAAGATAACAGGGCAATCTCTCTACTACCCCACCGCTTGCTCAATGGGACCACTCCTGATTCTGCTGCCAGCACGGCTTGTCCCGCGCAGTGGGAGCCCGTCACCACTGCCTGCTGCCCAACATGCCCAGCAGCAGCTTTGTCTTTGCTAATGAGCTGCAGGAGCAACGAGGATCCCAGAGTGACAGGCAGTCTCCCAAAGACAAAGCAAGGCAAAAGCTGACCCTTTTAGCTACGAGTCTCTAGAGGTGAATAGTATCCTTCCAGCGCCGTACTGCAAATAGATGGGGGGAAGCAAATAATAGTTTTGTCATATCCAAACACTCCCTGACGTTGTTTGCTGCTGAAATATTGCTGCACTGAGGCAGTGTGTGAGAACTGGCAAGGGGATCTCACTCTAAATGAAAGTAGAACTGACAAATGTACCTTAATTGTCCAAATTAAACAGCTGATGGTGAGTGCCTGGCATCATCCAGGTAACACGTATTTGCTTTCCATAAGCACTTGATTTTGATCAGTCTAAGTTCCAGGAAAGAAAAATGTTAATGGCTGCTGGAAAGGTTATTTTTATTCTGACTTTGGCTCTTAATAAAGGAACAAGAAATTTTATGACTACGAAAGAACTTTTGAGTTTCTCCATCAAATGAAACACAGCAATGCTTGGATGGCACTTAATGTTGTTTTGTTTTGCTGCACATAAATAATTACGAGTGAGGATGCAGTACTTTGAAGTTGAACTTACGAGTATGAGCAAAGCTACAGTGAGAGTAATAAATTATGCAAAACTATTTGTGCTTGGAATGTCAATGTTTCAAGATGATGCAAATAGGCACTTCTTGAACCTCTTCTAAAAACCCAAAGAAGCCTTGGGACCAAACCATATGGTTCAAGTCAGCTACCCAAAGCAAGCTTAATGCTTCCACCAGCCAGCAAGGATTTGGTCAATTAGTTTATTAATGTGTTTATGCAAACACAGAGGAAAAGAGTTGGGGAAAGTCTCCTCGATTTCTCTCTGCCAAACTTATTGAGCACCATAGGTCTGAGAAAATGTTAATCTAAAAAATTTAAAAAACAACAAAACCCCTGCATCAGTCCCAAGCACCCTGACAGGGAGAGCTGATGACCCCATCAGATGGACGGGGCTTGAGCAGAGCTGTATCTTACCAGAGGTCAAAGTGAACAGGCAAAACAGTCCCTTCCGACCTTGAAAATCTATGAAATCTTTAGCAGAAAGCTGCCGTATCAGTTACAGTTTATTATTATATATCCTCGGCTCAGGATGAGGAATATCTAATTATACTAATTGCTTCTGGTTTGGGAACAGACCCTTTACACAGGGATAAAGGTGCCTATAAACAACAGTGTTTCTGCCTGCTCAGGCTGCAGGTCAGGTTTTACATGCTCTGAGAAGATTAACTTTATTCCTAGTGAAGAATTTAATTACAGGAAGTGATTAGCCAAGTGCTCCCAGTCCATACAGCTGTGGTACAAGCCGCTCAGGAGCATGAGCATTTTCTATTACATGGGAAGCCCAAGAATGGCGAAATCGTAGCAAAGCTGTTTGGGTTTTAAGTGATACCAGCAAGACCTGGATCTCCACAGGCCAATTACAACATGCTGACTCAAGCAACATTCAGCTGGGCTGGAAAGGGGGGAAACCAATAAAAAGACAGCGGGAGACTGAAATTCCATTTTAAAATACAGGAATAACATCATTTTATAGGCTTCTTGTTTTCTAATTGCAATGCTGCAAAAATCAATGGCTTTTGGAAAGTAAAAGAAACGCACACAGTAAACGGCTTGCAAACCCTGCTAGCCAGAAAACAATGCTTGCCGATAAATATAAATATTGTTTTCCCCGTCTTTTGGAGGGGGATGGGATGAAAGAATGCCTTGAGTATTTCCCATCTGCTTTAACATTTTTCACTACAGGTTAATAATTGTACCAGCAGCTATTCGTTAAGCAAGAAAAAACCGTAATTAAATATACCTAAAATAGCCTTCCAGCCTCCAAATAGCACTGCCAAGAGCGGAACAAAAGCTAAATCTAGCCAAGCTGTCTATTAGCATTCTCACACTGGAGGTAACCGAGTGCAATGGTTAAAACAAGCTTCTATTTTAATGAACTGTCATGCAGAGAGACTATTTAAACCGCACCGGGAAAACGCAGCCCCTGTTTCTATAGAAAGGGCCTGGAGAAGGAGCCGCCTCTGCCGCTCCTCACCGGGCTGGGCTGGCCAGGGCTGGGGGACCCACAGCCCCAAGTGCCACAGAGTGACCGGGCGTTTCAGGCCTGGCTGGCAGGAAGGCATTTCTGCAAGGACAACCAAAGGCAACAGAACAGCCAAGAATAAATGCCACCTAAACCCAAACATTAACTTTGCAGAATTAAAGTCTTTCCAAGCAGCCTGCCAAGACAGGATTTTTCTCAATAAACTATTCCCAAAAGCTTCATCTGGATGAGCTAGTATCATCATCCATTGGGAGTGTCTTCCCATTTAATGCATCTGACCATACTCATACTCTCTCACGCTAACCTCACTGAACAAGTCAAGACCATCAGTGGATGGCAAAGCATTTGCGGAGTCCACATTAGTGCTAACTCCCACAGGTGTGTCTGCGCTACCATCCCTGAACACCGCAGTCACTCCTGCCTGTACCACCTACCATGACACAAAGCTCCTGGATGCCAGGCTGAGATAAAACAGATGCGTCTATGAGGCTGACTTTTTAAAACAGCACTGAAAATTACTCCTCTTTGTAGGCGATAAAATTGCTGCAGGTTTATCCTAACCAGGCAGAAGGGATAGGGTTTGGTGAGCAGTATCCAGCACCCGACGGAGGACAACTCGCAAGGATGGTATCACAGTGTATTTTTCGGGTGTGAATTATCACCCGCATCTCTTCCAAGGCCTGCACGTGCACTGAGAAGGTACTGCTGGACCCACGGGCCACGAGGCCACCAGCCCAGCGCTCACTGCCTGCAGCCACCACTCTGAGCCTGGTACACTGCACATCAGCACACGGGTTTTAGAGGGGGGATGGTTTCATTTGAAGGCCTGAGACTGCATATGCAGAGGAAAAAAGCCTTCTTTTTCTGGCAAATCCTAGTCCACCAGATTTCATCACTCTGTCAATAACTTCACACGTTGTCAGAAACAGATTGCAAGGAAAGAAAGAGGTTTGGTGAGGCAGTAGCTCTCGAAAGATAGAGAACAAAGTGCCACAGAAGTCAGGAATTCAGCTGTACAGTGGTACTTGAAACCAGGGCACGTCTCCTGTCTGGAGTCATGACGATCATTTCTAGTCAGCGAAGTGAACAGCTACATATTCTTCAGCCTAGCTGCATTATTACCGTGCAAACGTAAAAGGCACGAAGCAGAGCAGGCAGCTGCGGTGCCCCCGTTCAGAGAGGAACACTGGCGCTGGCCATATTCATTGTGGTAAGCGCTCCCAAAGACTTTGGGCAGGATGCTTCGCCCCCCTCCAGCAAGTGCAGAGACAGGGCAGGACCACTGGGCCTCCCGCTCACAGGGACATGAGTATCCCTAAGGAGACGCCTCCCTCCGGAAAGTGCAAGGAGAGATAAAATGAATCTAAAAACAACCTCGCAGTATTAACAGCAGGTTTCTCTGCTTTCTCTTAATTAAACAAACAAAGCCCTGCTGGTTCCCAGGGCTGCGTGGGTCCCTGGCAAGGGGAAGCACACCAGACGTGAGCACAATTTGGAGCAATTTCTGGCCATTTCTCTCTAAATACAGTTCAATGCAGAGTCCCTCCTCCTGCCTCTGAAGGAGGTCTCTGTCTCACCCCGCACCGCTCTCCTGCTGCCCATCATCGGCAGGTCCATTGCTGGATGCACCTGCCGTACAAGGAGCTGGAAAGCTGGGAAGGGCAGGTTGGAGTGACGGAAAAGGGCAGTTTGGTAAGTTTGGTAAAGTAAGGTTTGGTGCAGAAGCCCCCAGCAACAGGAACTGCCCCCACCTTTCTGTTGGGGACAGGACTTGGCCCCTCAAAGTCAGATACATAAACTGGGAGGACACAGCCCGATCTCAGCAAGCCTGGAGAGCTTGCTTTAAACAATGCTCCAGCCGCAGGGGCCGGCGTCTGCCTCCCGGCGGGACAGCTGGGCTCTCGGCCGGAGGAAAGGTGCAGCCAGCACCGCCATGCTCCCGCAGGGCTGGAGCCCAGCCCAGCTGCCACCACCCTACCACACCGGCCAGCACACACGACACCAACACCCCACAATTTGGGCGCATGGTGTGCTGTGACGGTGAGGCGCGATGGCACCTCCTGCCTCCTCTGCCCGTGTAATCCCCGCTCCCATCTGCCGCCTCTCCCCAAAGCCATCAGGCGGGGGCTGAGGGACATGAAGCCAGCCCCCCCGTGCTGCCGCGGTTCAGGCCCTGCTGCCAGGCTCCCCTGGTCCATGCCGCACCGTCCGCAAACCCAGCACCGTAGGGTCACTGCAGACGCCAGCGCTCACACCAGCAGGCACGGCCACAACAGCAAAGGCAGGGGCTTGCGCTGGTGGGTGAAAGGTGAGGCCCAGCAGTGGGACAGAGCCTGCCATGCTCAAGCTCCAAGCGCGCAAACCACGGCCTCGTCCAGGCAGCCGGTGCCCCTGAGACCCCAAGGATTCACACAAACGCGGAGGCTTCACACAAGCTCCGCGCTGGGAGGTTTTGCCGAATCAAATGTAGGCGATGGGCTCAGCCAGCCCTCTGCGATTCATTTCAAAATGAAATTCATTTTGGTTTATATCGTTCCCATATCTACAGAAGATTTTATTCTAACACATGGCAGAAGGTAAGCTTGCTATTTTGGTTGGGAAAGTAGTAAAATATACAGGTTGCCATTTGAGAAGACAGAGCAGAAATTTTAGCAAAATTTTCAGTTCTCAGTTTGGGATTAGATGCATCAACCCCTGCAGGACAGCTGCCCAAATCGCAAATTGACTTTATTTCTTCTGCCCGGATCACATTTGTGTTTTGAGCTATTCCTGTTTGCAAAGAATATTACACCACAGAAACTCTGCAAAGCTCACAGGCTCAGTAAGTGAAATCCTGTTGAAATACACATTATCAGTTACTTTGCAAAGTTTCCGACTCCCCTTCAGGAAGGATTTCCATAGGTTTCATAGATTTTCCCATGTTTTCATAGAATAACTTTAAGGAACATGTTCATGACATCCCCACCTCTCCTGCTTTTGCAACTCAGGACTGTTGTACTTGAACTTGTTATACACCAGGCAGGGAAATACCATTTTTTCTGTTTTGCAAATGAACAAAGGAGGAGGAGGGTTGGGGTTCTGCCTGGCAGTTGATGTGAGGACAGGTCCTAGCCATAGACGTTGAGGACAGACCCTAGCCGTAGACACTGAGGACCGAGTCACGTCACTGTTTGCTCCACTTGACGGTGCCGTGGAGGCAAGTGGCCTAATCCTGCCATCAGGTCAGTTGAGGAGATGTTCAGTGCTGCCTTGGGTGGGCCAGAGGCCCCTGAGAATAAACAGTGATGGAGATGCCTCTGTGCAAGCGGGGCGAGGATGTCCTCCAGGCTCCTGAGCAGCTCAGGGAGGTGTGAAATTCAAGTGATGGATCTATGAATGATCTATAGAGTAATGTCACGAGTTTGTAACTTTAGCAACAGATTGACACAGTTATGGAGAGATGAGGCAAAATGCAATTTGGGGAATAAAATTAACTGGAGTTCCCAAGACTCCAAGCAGAGCAAAGATAAATGCAGAAGTCCACAGCTTTGAATTTGTTGCATTACTAGCCACTGGCGTTTGAAATGGACATGGCACTGCTGTCCCACCGTGCCCTCCGCACACCCCTCGCAAGGCCGCCCCGCGCTGCCTGCGGCTGCGCACCCGACCACGGGGACAGTCTCCTGCCCAGGAACCTGTCACAGGAGTTCTACCTGCTTCACCTAATCTGTCCTAAGTACACTTAACACAGCCCATCCATCCCACGCACCCTCCCAACTGCTCTCAGGTCAAGGCAGTTTGTCTTTTCTCTCACTTTTTCCTCCTAATAACTGCCAAGCCCGGCAAGCAGGGGAAGGTTTACTAGTGGTAATGACAAGCGTATGTGCGTGCAGTCAAGCACATGGGTACGCAAGGTGGCAAGTGAAGACACAACCAACCGCTTTTAGCTGTGTGGGCTGTTGGATTCACAGCTGCTTGTCCCTTGAGAAAGGGGGTCCCAGAAATGCTTGTGAATATTCCTCCGCCCTTCTGCCTCCTCACGCAGGTAAAATACCCCCGTCAGAAAGGGAGAGAAGGCTTCTACCTGCCACATAGAAAAGAAAGAGGGCAGCTTGCACTTTGACTGGTTTTAGCTGTTCGAGGAGATGCTAGGAAATGCGACGAGTCAAAGCCCTCAACAACCAGTGTCCTCGAGCAACACAGACAAGCTGTAGAGCAAAAATTCTCCCATCCTGGTGCCATAAACCACACGGGACATCAGGACCGTGCAGCCAGAGGCATGGGGACCAGGACCTCGCATCTGTATTTAATAGACAGCACTGGTGACGAAGCACTGCGGCTGTGGCTGTATCATCAGCTACGGGAGTGACGAGGGGATGTGCTGGTCGGGATCTGTGGACCAGGACACTAATAGGCAACCTTGACACAGAAGCTGAGGGTGGCATTTGGCCCCGACAACCTAACTTATAGCAAGCCTAATTGTATTAAGGACCACACAGTGTATTGCTTTATTTGTAATGAGTTTTAGGCTTCAGAAGCTGAGAATCCCATCTGCAAGAGCAGACTGTTGCAGGATTCAGCTATTAATAGCCACTGGTACACACTTACTTCCAGCTGAGGGACACGAGGGGGGAGGAGACAACCAGATGGAGATAATGCATTAGGGTGACACAAAGCCAAAAAAAGGATGATCCACTTCCCCACATCCTCACACACAACTCAGGCTTGCAGCAGGGAGCAAACAGAGTGTCACATGTGATTAACTCATAAACATCTAATTAGAAAGTTCTTATGTCAGATCAAATGTCCAAACATGACAAGACTTCACTGTCTCCTCCTAAGAGCCCCGCACAGACAAGGTAACGCTGCAGACTTCAGCTCTAGCTTCAAAGCAGCATCGCCAAGATCAGTGTCCAGACTGGAAGTGCACTAATGGTTAAGAATCAGTAAATAGACCTGTAAAATACGAGCAAGAAGCCTCATCTCGCTTATGAAGTGCTTTGATACCTACTGGTGAAGGAGAGCTGGATAAGAACCAGGAGCCTCTGTTCTCTCGTCAACATTACAGCCAGATACGGATTCCCGAGTGCCTGACTTGGGCTGGATCCCCATACCAGTCTCCCAGCAGGGAGTACTGCCACCTGACAGGCACCACACCGGTGGTGAACACTGAACTCTGATCATCTCGAGACCCGTGGGGAGAAATGGATCTGGCTCCACTAACACCGGGGACAGCCCTGGCTATGAGGTGATCTCTGCGTGGCATTGCGAACAAAACCTTGGGCGAACCAAATGAGTTAGTGCCACAAGTATTGACCTCTGACTTTATTTTTATGCCCGACGACTAATAAAGGGATGCTTCTTCATTACTTCCATTGCTGAAAAAAGCTTAATAACCTGTTATTAGCTGGAGGCACTTCATCAGTAACACCAAGCTGCTGTATTTTGCAGGACTCCTAATGAAAATATTACATCAAGGTGTCAAACAACAGTACGAAACAGGATCCATAACCAAAATGCTCTGGCTGCAGGGAAACTCAGACATAGCTGGTACGGGGGGAGAGGGGCTTCCAGCTGCACTTTGCTGGATGTGACAAACCCGTAGATACCTTCAGGGTGCCAGCAGCGTGACAGCCTGCCTGGCGTGGGGCCAGGCTGGTGGAGAGGTGGCTTCTCTCTGGCTTTCTCACTCACGCGCAGCCTAACACGCTTGCTAGCAACAGTCCGGAGACTCCTCACAGCAACTGTGCCTCCAACTCTCTCCCACCGCTCAGCTTCCAGGCTGCTTTCTCCTCCCAACACAAAGAGCCCAGCAGATGCAAAAATCACAGGCTCAGAGCGTCGTTCAGTGTGTTTTCCAGCCTACCAAAACTCCTGGGCCTCACAGGCATTGCCAGGGGCGGTCAGGACCCCTTCGCTGCACAACTCCAGCCACAGTCTGCATGTGGCCACATCTCAATAGACTGAAATCACGCTGGTCTGGTGGCTGCACGAACCCAAAGCCCAGAGATCACAACAAGGGCAGGGGTGGAGGGACACCTTCTCCACAACTTAGCCAAAATTTAGCAATACATCACTGTTTGGAGATTCACTCCAGTGCCTTCTAAGATAACGACTTTTTGCAGAAGGTAATTGCTGCAGAGACGCTTGCAAAGATTTTGATGGGCCTATGCAATGGGACTCTGGCTTCTGCCAAGCAACCAGGCAAACAAACCAAGCCACCCCTGGATACCTGCATTATTTGTATGCTCCAGCTGACAGCGTTACCCCCGAACTGATCTTCACAACCAGAGGCAATCACAAGCAGACATCTGGCGTACTACTCCTGCTAGCCAGAAATTTTCAGTGGGGAACCAGTTACAAAGCAACACTGCTCATGCTGTTATTATAATTAAGGGTCTGTCAGCCTACTGCAACCAAGGCCAAGTTTATTTAGAGATTGTGAGGGACGGCCCTCAGAAACCACCTCTCTAATTCTCCTGTTCCATTCCCCCAATCCCACACAGACACATGTTTCCACGGACAGCTTGCCAAAAGAGGTCAGAGCAGCTTCCACCTCTGCCAACGTCTAACCTCCAGCAGCAGACCGCATCTCCTGCTCTGAAACTGCAAGCGCAAGGGTCCCGAGTCAGGAGTCGCGAAATAACGTGCTCAGAACAGACGCTTCCTCTACCTGCCAGACAGGTGGAAATCAGTTGATACACATAGGTTCAGAAAGGAATTAATCTTGTATGTATCTACCTATAAGCGTTCAGAAAATTCAGGTTAGAAGTGTGAAATGTTTAGCTCCCTTTTGTTACATCTCATGTGAATTAGGCACCCTGCTAAAACACTCTGCTTAAGATCATCTCCTGCTGCAGGTGGTTGGGTGACAACCTTCTCCCTTCCCTGAACAACCCTGTTGTCTCAGCGGAACAAAGACCAACAACGGTCACGAGAGCCATTTCGCTTGCTCAGGAAACATCAAGTGTGCCTCATGTTCTCAGTGCAGAGCTCTCATCCTGACATTCGGAGAGCTCATTGGAGCTCAGTTATCTGCACCTAGGACCCACAACAGTATTTTATGGCAGAACATCATGAAGCACTTCCCTTAAAATGAAGTGACTAAAGAGAAATAAATTCTCTGAGCCTCACAAGGGAGCTGGAGAGATGCGTGAAGGGCTTAAGGGGCATCTGGGTTGTTCACTGCTCTATGGCAATTTTATTACAACTTCTAAACCAGAGTAATAGCCATAGCTGGACACCAGCAGTGTGACCTCTCAACAGACTCCTAAGCACCCAGAAAGCAGGATGCTGACAAAACTGGGTAAAGAGGGAGCTGGGCTCTCTGAGTAGCCCCCCAGCCATTATAGTTTCCCATGAGACTGGGAGCAGCAGACTCATGCCCCGTCTGGAGGCAGGTGTATGGTGGGAGAGCCGTGACTGGTGCTCCCCTCCTGCCTCGAGGGTCATGCCACGCACCCAGCTTTCAGGACACCACATCAGGCACCAATGGAGCAGGGGCCCCAAGGAAGCAAGGCTCATTTCCCTGCACGCAGTTTCATGCTGGCTGAACAGCCCCACACCTGCACACCGCAGCTCTCGAGGCGTTTTCCGTAGGGCTGCCATGCCCCTGCAATGCCACGCTCAGAGATGGGCACTCTTCCTGGCAGTAGGTTTTTGTGGGAACTGCACCATGAACATGGGAGTACAAGCACTTAGTGTTCTGCACTGTGCATCTGAGCAAGTTCAATGGGTAGGAGCCAGGTGTTAAACAAGCTACAGCCTCCCCCCCCCCCGATGCTGGTCGTCATCTGGCACCCATCAGTCTGAGCTCTGCAGTGAGACAGATTCATCAGTGCGTGCTGTAAACAACACAAGGTGGAAGGACTGGCTCCTCTGCACTCCCCTGACCCCCCTCCCCTTCTCACTTGGTAAAATTTACTCAGCCTGCAAGTGAAGCAATCTGTCAACCCAGCTAATGTTGCTCATCAGCTGCTAACTGCTACGAGGCTGGCGGCAGAAATGAATTGTCAATAGCTAGTACTCAATGTTTGGTCAAATGCCTGTGTTCGTCAGACAGGTTGCTTTTCGTCAGAGTCAGATTGCTTTTCCTTTACTCACGGAGCTAAGAAAGGGGACGCAAGGAAATGCCTAATGACTCGCCACCAAGGCTGCACTGCTCATTTTGGGACTGCCTGGTGACACAGCAGCACACGGGAAGGATCCTGAACGCTGCCCTCGACTCCACCAAGGCTGGCAAGGCAGGCAGCACCAAGGCGGTAAGGCAGCTGGTGGCTGACCAAGAGACACCCAGAGCATCCGGCACTGGGCACGAAGTGCCAGTCTGAAGCTGGCTGTCACCACACGCTGCTGCAGTGGGGCATCACTCCATCCCCGAGGGAGGAGAGAGTGGCAGGGCTGGGCGAGGGCAGGGCTTTACCCAAAGAGGCGCTGGCTGCAGGGCCATGCCAGCTCAGGTCATGCGCTAAATAACAACTGAAATATGTTTGTCTTGCTATCAATGTGTATGTCACTGAGGACTTTTATATCAAGAATGAAAACGCCAAGATGAAGCTTAAAAAAAACAGTGGTCTTCCAAAGTCTACAAAACCTTGGAAGAGAGCATATTTGGGAAGCTGCATGTGTGGGGCTGGGCTCACTGAAGCTCCAGCTGAAACAGTGGCTGTTGCGGGATTTGGGGCTTCCCGCGTTGCGGTACTTCTTGGGAAGCTTGTCATCAGCATTTTGGATAGTTTCCACTTTGATACCCCTGCACTAAAATGAGTTGCAGATCAAACCAGGCAGCCAGCAGAATTTTTAAATTAAACTGCAAAATTATTTAAAATCCCCTTTGAGGATGTTATCACAGGGTTAACACCCACTCTGGTTTCAGATAATATAGCAGCAATAAATGGTAATGTGCACTATGGAACATGATTTATTTTTGCTGAGCAGGCTTGGCATCTATAAATCTCAGCACTCTTAACATTTAAAGTTGTTATTCCTATGACAAAATAGACATGAGGGAGATAACGGTCTTTATCTCCATTAACGTTTTATTGTTATTCAGAGAATATGGATACAGACTGATCCAAGGGTAGGAAAATCACAGCAATTTGTTTGCATACTCGGGAAGCTGAGATAATGGTTGTGTTTTATGACTGCACTAGGGAATCAACTGAAATGCAGGACAGAGAAGATCGAAATGGGAGATTAGTCGTCTATTTTGGTTTCTGGTTTCTATTTCGGTTACCTTTCCATTCACAGGATCTGCTTTAGCACAGCATTAGGAGGGATAGTCCATCGCATGCCGTTGAACAGCTGACTTGCTGCACACGAGCAAGCGAGGAAACAGTTTTAAAGGAAACAAAAAGGCTGCAGAACAATTCTGTGCAATGCAGACAAACAGCGTTGCAACAGAGGCAGGATCTTTCTGGATACATCAGCCGCCTGGAAGCGACTCTCCGCTCTCTCCCCCAGCCCTGCTGCCTGGACTCCTGTGATTTCTGCAGCCGCCCACGAGGTTGCAATAAAAAGCTCCTAACCTGTTTGGCATTTTTCTTTCTTCCCGAGGTACATATTGCACCTCAAAGTACTACAACATCTTTTGCAAGTTGACCCTGAAACAAAGTGAGCTGAAGCTGCGGCGAGGGCTTGATTGCAGGAGGCTTAAGCAGTTAAAGACTGAAAAACGAAACAAAACAGAAAAACCACACAAATCACACAGCCTGGGACCTGCTTCCTGCCCCTCAGTGTCACCTCCCACGCAGAAACAGCCTGGGGGTCGCAGCCCCGTCCATCCCTCCCAGCAACTGTCACTCGTGTTTGCTGCATACTAAAAGGCAACAGAAGTATCGTGGGCCACCCCTCAGCAGGCAGCTGTACTCCCGCTCAAGGGCTGCTGCACCTCCGAACTCCCCGGGCCAAGCACTTCTCGGGAGGTCTCATGCTGACCCGGAGTGGGTATGACACCAAGGAGGGGTGGCTGCCTTCGGGTTTCCTTCACACGCACCCAGCTCTGGGCAGGGACCTAGTGGCTCCTCTCACGAATTCAGCAGAGCCTCCATCCCCGAGATGAGGCATGGGCAACTTCTTGGGGCATCCTCCAGCACGAGCAGGGACAGGCAGCGTGCTCCTCCACCAGCCAGCACAAGCACTCGTGACAGAAGCACGGGTCTGAGACAGGCCAGCCCTGCCTGGGCAACACCGTGCCACCAGACAGATTCAGAGGACCAAAGAGCTTAGGACAAGCTTGAACTTGACACAGGGAAGGCGTAAAGTCTGCACTGCTCATGGAAAGCACCCAAGTTATAGAAAAGCATCAACAAAAAGGCAAAGCTACCTCAGATTGTTTCACCCGCCTGTCACCTTACTCTGCTCGCCCACACTGTGCCTAGCAGGCAGAGGGGCTGCAGCTCATTCCGGTCAGGAGCCATCTGCCATATTTGATTGTCAAGGGCAAAACAAAAAATCATCCCAACTCATTTAACTACTGGATGCAACTGCAAACTTGATGGGGAATGACACAAGGATGTCAAGGACAACAGCAGCGCCCAGGACTCCCTTCGCTCACTGCCACACTGAGCGAGGTCCCGCTAATTTGTGCCTGTGCTTCCAGAGCGATTCAAAGGCCAGCGGCACAGTGCGAGAGGAGCAGTACCATTCCCCGCTCCACCCATGACTGCTACAGGAGAACAAAACTGCTCAATCAAAGACCCTTCAAATGTTTCCCCTCAAGAAATCAGGCTCACAATGCATCAGGAGAAAAATAACAACTGGTGCTGGAACAACTGCTCTGAATGGAGACATTGACTCTAACAGCTCAATTATGCCTTTATTGGGGAGGGCAGCAGGAACGCAAGCTGTGCACAGCGTTTCTGACAACGTATGAACAACACACTGAGTGTCTCCACATCTGGGTTCCAGTGCCCAGGCATTGGGGCAGCATCGCCACGGTTGCACCTCACCCTTTCAGGAGCGCTGGGACCAGGCGCAGTGTGCCCGGGCCAGTCCTGGGTTTGCTCCGCCCTGGCTCCCCAGCTCGAGGGCACGGCAGCCGCCAGTCCCCTAACTCATGGGGACTTTGGGAGGGCCATGAGGAGCTCAGGTGCCACTGCACAGGGCTGCCGGGTATCCGGGAGTCACAGCAGCTCTACGCAGAGATGCCGAGATGAGAAGTCAGTGGGTGTTTTGGCGTTTACCCACCAGCTCCAGACAGACCTGCCGTGCAGCAGCTCTGCTATCGTTGGGTGCCCAGGATCCCCACTCCAGCCCCGCGGCAACAGGCACCTGCATGGCACTGCCCAGCACGCTCCCTGCGGTACCCAAGCTCTGCGCCGGCCCCGACTGCAGCTGGGGCTTTGTGCCTGCTCAGCACATTGGCGTAAGCGCTTCCAGCTCCCGATCGCAGCCACACAGCCGAGATCGGGAGGAGCAGGGAGGAAGCAGCTGCTATTTTTAACCTGCCTGATCAGCATCCTGCCACGTCAGCATGCCTCAGCTCTGCTATGTGTGCGCGGCTCTGTGGGTCTCACCTCTGCGCGAGCTGGCACACACCTTTCACGGCGGCTACGGGAGTCACGAGCCCACACCAGTGGCATTTCCAGCAACCCCAGCAGCTGGGACTTACACTCTGAAAGCATCTTCCACGACCTTTATTCCCACAGCCAACCACCACCAAGCCCCCTGGCAGGGGGATGCCTTTGGTCTAACTCCCAGAGTTTAGGGTAGCTGATGATTACCTGGTCTGCCATGGCATTTGCCATTAAGCCCTACTGCCTACTGACTTTCCAGGCACAGGATCTCGACAGCTCTTTGGGGAGGAGGCGTTAGGGGTTTGGCAGAGCCCTGCAGACTCTTGTGCACACAAGCGACCACAAGAACCTTGCCCAGGAGCAAGGCCGTACTGGATCAAATCAAAAGCACATCCAGCCCAGGATCCTGTCTCCAGTGGACAATAGGAGATGCACACAAACAGGGCAACCATGTAACATGTTTCCACTAATATTCTCCCACTCTCTAACAACATTCAGCTCAGGGGCCTCCTGTGCCAGAGGTAGTCCCTCTGTGTTTAGTAAACCTTGACAGCTTTCATGACCTTGTCCAGATTGACAGATTTCATGACCTTTGCAGATGCTAAAAGATCACAAAGGTTGACTATCCTGTGGGAAAGTTTCCCAAGTCTGCTGCCCTTCACATGACTGCTGCTCCGCCGTACATTCAGAAGTTTCCCCACCAGAGCTCCCTGTGCCTCTGCCCTGTGTGGCCCAAGGGAGACCCCTGCCATGACACGTGGCCCCACACACCCCAACGGCTGCAGGACAAAGCGGGAGTGCAAAACACTTTGCATCACCTGCCAGCCTCCTCGCAGCTGGCAGAACAAGCACACCAGGGTCGCTCTGACCCAAAAAGATCACAAGTGAGCCGTCCGATGAGACACCAGGGGTCTATAGAGACTAGGCGTCACCACAGGAGCTGGCTGAGGAGCAAGCACGTCCAAGGGGAGGCACAAAACAGTGGTAGGCACAGAGGGGACGGGATGGGCATGGTGAAAGCTGCTGTGTTACCCCTGGGGCCTCCACCACCACTTCACCGAGTCCCATAATCCCACGTGAAAACCTGAGGATCGGGCTGTCCTGTGCCAGCATCCCAAGGCTCACCGTGCGAGCACCCACAGCGTGCCCCAGGGCCTCAGGCTTGCAGGAAAGACTGGTGTTGGGTTTTGACCTGATGCAGCTGGTCCCCAGAGCAGACGGACCTCTACAGAACAGGGACTGGAGCAACACTGGGTTTTAAGGCCAGACCACTCCACATTGCTGTTGCTGCCTGCTGGGAGCAACCCAGCTTTCCCCAGCATCAGAGCGGGAGCAGGTCCCGACCTGGTGCTCACACGGAGACGGGGAGGGGGAGACACCGAGCCCCATCCCCTGCAGATGGGTACAAGCCCTGCAGATGCCAACACCAGTGAGCAGGTGCTCTCACGGCCCATCTGCGGGTGGGTCAGAGTCGCATCATTACCTGCTCCTGGTCCTCTCAGTAATCCCTAGATTACAGAGTCCTCAAGCACATCTATTCTCTCATTAATCCCTGGATTAAAGTATCCTCAAGTCGGCTTTGACGCAGTGCACTACAAACGGCTGAGTTACACTGCCCTCCTCACAGTGATCCCCGGATTAGACAGAAGGAGATGTGTCTGTGGGTCCTTCCGACCCAGCTGGAATACAGGCTCAGAGAGAGGAAGGGAGGTCTAAACATAGTACATGTATATAAATAAAAAGCATAAAGGATGGGACTGTGTTTCATAATCAAAGTACTTATGTGATAAAACAACTTCAATGAGGTTCCCGGATTAATTAAATCCCAATCCAGATGATCCCCAAACAGCAACTCACATCATTCGAGACAATAAAAATACAGGACAGCTCTCACCCTGAACCCAGTGCTGGGGGAAAACACCTCACTTCATGCTTTTCTGGGGACTACACATAGGTTTTTAAAAAAGTCACTATTGTTGCCACAGAGAGCTCTTAGCAAACTGACCCGGAAAGTGAAAAAGCTTTTAGGGACCCAGCACAGCACAACCTAAACCATGGGTTATGTACAGCCCAGGCTTTCTCTGAAACTCTGCCTGTGTAAGGACAAGGCAGGAACGTGCTCCCCGCAGAAGGCCTGGAAGGGCTGCGGGGCCGCACGGCCCAGCCCCGACCCCCAGTGCAGGTGGAAGGAGGGATTGGAAAGCCCCCGGGCAGCGGACACACACCCAGCTACCCGAGGAAATTGGTGACCAACTGCTCAGGTTTTAATTGCATGGATTGCTTCTCTCTCCCCAAACAGAACAGAAGAGCCTGAACTTGTCCTCTGCCGTATGCGGAGGCTGCTTACGCATCCAACGGCTCCCGGGTGCCCAAAGGCCCTGTCAAGGTGCCAGTGGGGGACTTGCACAGCCATGTTCCCAGTGTCGGGGCGGAGCAGGACCAGCATCAGAGCTCCTTCCCGCAGCACGATGGCGGGGCAGGGATAAAGGCAGGATGGGAATGACTGAGAGAGGCAAGGGGGTTACAGCTGGAAGTAACAAGATTAAACTAGGAAAAGGAAATGAAGGCTTAATGATAGATTTCTCAACAGCAAAATCTATTCAGTTCAGGAAATGCTCCTCAAGGAGATTTAAGACTTGCTGGGGCATCAGCCAGCGCCCCAGGAAAACGGGCACATGGGGAGCAGGTGAGCGGTGGCCACAGAGCGGCTGCAGGGCATCATGGCCCTCCTGCCCAGTGGCAGCTGGCATGTCCCTGAGGCCACACAGCCCCAGCAGGGTCAGCCCCATGCCCCATGGGGGAGATGCTCCCTTGGCAGAGCCGGCAGGACATGAGGACACCCCGCTGAGGGGGGCCAGGATGGCCCCGGGACACAGCTGGACCCACAGCAGGCCCATGCCATGGCTGTGGGATGAGGGTCCTCCCAAAGGTCCTCCTCCAACAGCACAACCACCTGGCCATGGGCCACCTCCCCCACGTGGCGACGGGTGAGGCCACCGCTCCTCCTCCAAGTGCTTTGCTGGGAACCATGGGTGCCAGGGAAGCACCCACACCTGTATCACCTACAGCCATCGCCGGGCCTGCGGGCATTTGTGCAACCATGTTTGCAGCCCAAGTGCACACCCCTAAACGCACACCTCACCCAGAGACTCCTCCCGGTGCCCGCTGCAGGGCAGGAGCAGCCCTCCCTGAGCAACTCCGTGGCACCTGGGGCGCAGGGCACCCGTCACGCCCCATGAGATTTTCCTGTCCATTGTACCAAACTGGCAGGAAGGGATATGTCTCCATGCAAAAGGGTCACCCAGCCGTGCCTATTGTGGGGCCAAGCTCTGCAGGCTCTCTGCGTGGAGCCCAGGACATCCTGCAGCATCAGAAGCGGGTAGGGACAGAGCTGGAGAGGAGAATCCCATCCCTGCCAAGGGGGGATGTGCACAGCGGCCATGCTCCCAGCCAAGCTCACAGGTGATGGACAGGCAGCAACAGCCTGGCCCCAGTCCCAAGCCAGCCCTGCCACCATACCCACCTGCCCCAGGAGGGACCCACCTCCGACGGGCTGACACGGCGCTCAGCATCCCTCCTCTCGAAGAAGACTCTGCCTTGCAATGGAGCAGGCGTCCACGGACATGAAACACCCTCATTCGTTAGGTGTTGTCCCACTGGGCTGAGCCATGACAGCCACTGCTCCTGTCCGCACCACTGTGCACACGGGCTTGGTCATGACCGTCACTCAGCAGGGCAGGGAGCATAGAAAGGGACGTTCATGCCATTTCTCCTTTGTTTGGAGGTATTTACCCAACCATAAGCCACCAAGAGGACTCAGAAACTTGTCAGGTGGACAGCAATGCTACACAAAAAAGGTGACACCCACAGCTTGAAGACTTCAGGAGATGGGCATTTTGGGGCAAGCTACTGGAAATGGGCCAACTTTAGGGGTGGGTGAAGGGCCCTTCAACATCTCTAGCAAGCACATCTAAAGTGGAAGCTACTCAAATGGTTGGTTTGTATTCAAATAGTCTCAATTTGTCCTACTTTTGACTGGGCACTCAGCAGAATTGCGAATGAAGATGGATTTATGCAGCAGAACAAAACAAGCCTATTTTCTGAACATTTTTCACATGAGACCTGCCATTCTGGGGCAGTGCAGTGAGGTCTGAGCCAGCGAACAACCTCGCTGGCATCGCCCTGGAACCAGCTCACCCGGCTCCTTGCACCGGGGTGAACTCTGCGACACCACCCCCGGGGATGTGCGCTGCATCTCAGCAACTTAATATTCCCTGGCAACTAAAGTCGAATTAGCACAATGGCTGCAGTTCCTTCATTAGCAGTACTTCTGAGCACCACACGAGAACAAGGCATTCAAGTGTGTGCTTTTGAAATACCATCCTCACCCCGCATTTGCATAAAAATACCAGACCTATTTAAGTGACAACACCACTTCACTAAACCACATTACATAACCCCATTTGTTCCCTCAGCTGACATGCTAGAGACACCTTCGTTTCCAAAGCAAGTCTTCACCTTCTGAACAGGCTTTGGAAGGATTTTTTTTTTTAACAGATGACAGGTTACCAACCACATCGTTTTAGGCATATGCTGCTTTCACCTGTAGAAAAAATAAAATTATCTTCCGTAATTTTTTTCCACGCTAGCAAGATCTACCATTGCAAAGTACATTCAGCCTTCCTCTAGCAGAACAACTGCACAGAGAATCAGAAGTCCTAAGCAGCACGAGGTGAAGAGAAACTCCCAGCTGACACACAGCCATTAAACACTCTCAGGTACTTCCTCCAGCCCCTCCACAGCAACAGGGATCACCCTGGCTTAGTTGGTTACCTACTGCACAAACGCTTCTGGCTATTTCATTTCTATGGAGAGGTTTGCTATAGTTTTCTAGTATGACGCACAAGGCTCTTCTGAAAAAGCCAGCTTACAGCTTGGGGAAATTCACAATAGATTACTAGATGGACTGGATCTTATCACTGAAACCTCGGGCTGGAAAATCCTCAGACCTCCCAGTGTCACCGGCTGAAATCACTGCAGGCTCCTCTCAACCTCAGAAAACCAAGTTCTCAGCAGGTCACGACAGGGCAGCTACCTTCCCATTTTTTATTTGCTGGCTGCTGCAGCTGCCTTTATAATGCAGCAACGGCAAATGCACCCTTCCATGGACCACAGCACAAGGCGATGTGAGCCAGGAGACTGGGAAGTACGGGAGCTCAGCCCCATCCTGGCCACACCACCCTCCGGGAAGCACCTCGTGCCATCCCCCCCAGCAGAGTCCCTCTACTCCTGTGCTGGCGAACTGACTGTGCAGAAGCCAGCATGGCCTCCGCGTGTCCACCTGCCACCCAGCCCCACGGCGTGAGACACGCCAAAGAGAGGAGCAGAGCCAGGGATGCACCGGGGCGTCACCTCCCCTGCCTTTGGGGGTTGTCAACACCAAGCACTTAACGTTCCAGCTACACACAAGAAACATGAACTTGCATATGATCATTTTCTGTGGTTCACCAGGTATCCAAAGCTTTCCATTACTATATTAAGCCAAAGATTTTCCCGCTAGATAAACCCTCCTTTAGCCACGTGCTGGAGTCACAAAATTGCCAAAGTCTGGCACTATGTCGGCTTCCTCTAGAGCCTCAGGAGAATGAAACAGTAAGGGAAAGCCTCTTCAGCTACTAATTAAGCTGTTAATAAGCCTGTTCAGACTCTCTGGCATGGAGTATGTTTTTTGAAGTTTCATGCAAGGGGTCAGTGCTACCAGGAGGGATGGGGGCGATCTGGTTTTGCTTTACAGCAGCTGCATTTTCCTCCTGAGATGTTGTGATGGAGCTGATGTGAAGTCAACAGCTCTTCGGCTGTCAGGAAGGACAGCAGAGGCAGCCGCTGCTCTGTCCCCATCCCTTCTTCACCACCTCCGCTGGTGGAGCCTGCCTCTTTGTGGCAGGCTGCAGCGTCATGTGCAGCCTGCAGCTCACTTTCCGATGCCTGAACTGAACATGGCCACACCGTCTCCTCCGCTCCCCGAGCCATTACTGGAAATCTTGTTGAAATGCACCCATAAGCTCAGCCGTGGCTATGACATTATGCATGTCTAACAGTTTTGGCATCTCCTCGCCTCTGCAACACCCAAGTCAGAATACATATTTCTTCCTGCAGAGGCTTGTAGGAAAAATAGCCCTGAGACAACTATTTCATTTCTGTAACAAGAATTGCACTGGTATTTGCCGTATTTCCTAACCTCACGAATACAGCTACAGTCACAGGCTACCTGCGGAAGCCACTAACGCAGTCATAAGCTAACGAAGCACATTTTGAAATCGCGGCCGCCCGCATCCCTCCAGCTCCCAGCGAGCCCAGCAGCCACCAGCAGTCCTCGGCCCTGGCAGGGCAGCGGCAGCGGCCCCGCCGGCTCCGCTCCGGCGGGGAAGGGGCGGCCGACCGCCCTGGGCTCTCCGCACTCCCGCCGGCCGCTCCAAGCGTCGGAGGAGCCCAGCGACGGGCGAGGGCGCTGGGGCTCCCCGGAGGGGCCAGGCGGGGCTCGGCCCCGAGCCGCTTCGGCTCTCCGGGCGGGAGGTGCGGGGCTGGTCGCTGCCGC
>VYZW01046937.1:97878-119325 GCA_013401315.1 Balaeniceps rex
CACGGCAGGGCTCGGCACGGCACGGCACGGAGCCGCGCTCCGCCCGCCCCGTCGGGCACGGCGCGTCCCGGGCGGGCGGAGCGCGGCGCTGCCCCTGCTCCTGCCCGGGGGATGCTCCTGCCCGGGGGACGCCCCTGCCCGGGGACGCCCCTGCCCGGGGGATGCTCCTGCCCGGGGGATGCTCCTGCCCGGGGATACTCCTGCCCGGGGGATGCTCCTGCCTGGGGACGCCCCTGCCCGGGGGACGCTCCTGCCCGGGCATGCTCCTGCTCGGGGTATACTCCTGCCCCGCGACGCCCCTGCCCGGGGGACGGTCCTGCCCGGGGAATGGTCCTGCCTGGGGATGCTGCTGCCCGGGGACGCCCCTGCCCGGGGGACGCTCCTGCCCGGGGGATGCTCCTGCCTGGGGATGCTGCTGCCCGGGGGATGCTCCTGCCCGGGGACGCCCCTGTCCCCGGGGAAGCTCCTGCCTGAAGGGGTGCTGCTCCCTGACCTGTTGGCCCCAAACACAAGAACACAGCTGGGGTCTGACACCAGGCCCATTTTTGGCAGAAAAAGAGCCACAGCATGGTGAACACCCGGTGTCCTGGGACAGAGAATGCAGCAAGGGCAAGAGGGTAGCCATGCCAGCAGCGATAAGGAGGTGTGTGCCCATGGCTGCCGTCTCAGCAGTATCTGAGGAAGAGCACGAGCACAGGGGCTATGGGCAAAGGGAGGGCTCTCCTTTTCAGGGCACATCTCTGAAAGGACAGGCTGTATTCTGGACATGCACATCAAAGGGAAACAATTACTCTTCAGAAGGGTTTTGTGTCTTTATATAGTCCAGGAAGAAATAAGCCTTGGCACTGACTGAGCCAGTGGCAGACACAGGGAAGAAACTCACAGGGGGCAAGTTCCCCCAACTCCACTTCTGTTAGCTCTTGCACCTGAAGTTGGAGGTAAAACCCAACCGCAGTGTCAGTACATAAGACGGCCCCAGCCAGACAGTGATATGCACCCTGGGCAGCAGCGGGAAGGGGACAGGCACGACTCCATGCTCTCTGGCCAGCACCACAACCGACCCTCCGTGTCCCCTCTGCCCCTGACTCTCCTCCGCCCAGATGGCTGCTGAAGGGAAACAGGCACATGGACGCAGCCTGGAGTCCGACCCGGGCCTGCACCCCATGGCACACCCCTGCCCCTGCCCCCCGCCTCGGCAGCACCCTCGGTAGCAGCAGAACCCTTGTTCTGTCCAGGAGCGTCCTCGGTGTTGGGCGCTGGCTGGGTGCAGCAGGGGAGCCGGGCACACACGGGCACAGACCCCATGGCCCCTCTGCCCTGTGTGCCCACCCGCCAGCACAGTGAGCCCAGTGCCCCCCGAGCGCCCTGCAGCGCAGGGTTGGGGTCAGCTGCAGGAACCATGGAGCTTGACAGGAGCTGTCTTGACAGCCCAGTGCCACATCAGCAGGGAGCATTATTGTTACTGGGACCAGAGGGGAAATAAGGGATGCAGAGGGAATGGGCAAAGATACTGGATAACACTGTAAACACAGTGGTGTGCTGCAGCTCGATTTCCTCTCCTAACTGTAATATCATAATTAAAATCTCATTCGCAAGGTGCAAGATTTTACAGCCTACATTATTATTCTGCTGAGATCGCACTGCCTCCTTGGGAGCTGCTTATTTCAGGGGAAGCACAGAAGACGATAGCATCTCTGAGCAAGAAGGCTCAAGGACTCCAGTATGTCCAGTATGCGTGTCTTGTGGACAGGGCACTCCACACCACCGCAGCACCGCCACACGCCTTGTGGATCCTCTCAAGCGAGAGGCAAGAGAGAGGGAAAGCTCTTTCTGCCCCATGTTGTGACCTCATGAGGAAAGGTGAATTCCCAGGCTCTCAGCTGCCTGCCTCCCCAGGACATTTTCTGACATGCTGTCATGTGGAGGTTGATAGAAGGCATTGTAAAACTGCACCTTGGAGAACTCTGGCACTTACTTATATGCATATATAACTTCAAGGATTTGTCAGTCAACCGCATCACATCACAGGACATTCATTAATACGGGGATTACTGATGTGACAAGACAGAAGCTTCATCAGACAGGCACGAGCCTGAAGTCTCCATGCCCAAAGCCTTCACTGAATTATTCTAGAACGTTGAGTTCCTTGCTATAATCACCAGGCACATAAATGTTTAAGTTAAGCAAACACATTGTATTTGTGGCTGACGCTGCTCTCGGTTGCAGTGGGCGAGATCCACAGGTTAGTCTGAATTCACTCACTGTGACATGGCACAAGACCTGGCCACGGTTTCATTGCAAAGTGCAGAGATGTACTTACTGACGCTCTCCTGCAAGCCAGAAAGAGTCACAGCAGTTACCATCGTGGTTTGAAAAGAACTTTTGTGTCGCTGGTAGCTCTTTGTACACACTGCAGTGCAGGGGACCAAACCTGAACACGGCACCGCAGGACTCAGAACTGCTGCTGACTCTGGGCAAGTCAACTGACACCTCGGTGCTTGTCACCTCCTGCCTCCAAAGGGAGGGGAAGGGTACAGACCTCCCGCAGGAAAGGAGAGAAGGAAAAGAAAGGTTAAAACCAAATCAAAACACTACACCCAGGAATCAGCTTATCTCTGCCTGCGATATGTGTTTGCCTGCAGGTGTGCACTTGTGCATGCTGTGTAAGACACAGGAGCGATCTAGCTTAAACAATCCCAATTCCAGAAAAAAAAAAAGACAGGTTTTTAATAAGCAAACGTTACCGTATGGCATCCTCCCTTCAGAACTCAGATGGCAAGCCTCAGTCAAAAGGCAATGCCCAATTGAATAACAAGCCCCTGCAATGCTTACGAATATTATTTAAGAAACGTAAACACAAATCAGCAACCTCCTTCCCTTTCTTTTCAGCAGGCTCCATCTTCAGTGTATTTCCATCTTAACAAGTGCCAAGTCCTTTCTCCCTTATTAACTAGAAAAATTATTCTCCCCATTGTGCATGAATAATTATGTATTCATAAGTCCTGCAAAGTTTTTCAATACACCATATCATTTAAATACATCCACAAGCCACCTGTTTGTTATGCAACGTGCATAGGAGATGCATCATGAAATCCATTTATTCTCAGCTTTTTAAAATCCAGGAACGAGCCTTTACAATAACTAAAAGCATTAGCTGTCCTAAGCAGGAATCCATCTGCAGATTAAATTCGCCAAAGGTCAGCTTGTAGCTGTCACTGTTTTCCAAACCCCCAGGTGTCTACCACGTTATATACTTTGACATCTCTTGAAGAGCCAGGACACTTTCCACTCCATTGATTTATGCTTCAGTTAGAATAGGTTTAAGAGCCCCTGTGCACAGGTTTCTGTGGGACCTAAGCAGTGTGTTAACAATAATTGAATCAAACCTCTGATTTTATGCTCAGCACAAAACTTCCTTCACCTCATTTATTTTACCTTCACATGCACGAGCACTAGATCTATTTTCCTAATTACTGGTCTGGGTTAGCACGCTAGCCTCATTTTTTTAACAGTTAAATATATTATTAGATAACAACACTTCTTTTAAACTTGTAAGAATGATTTCTATTGATTAACTGATCATTAGCACAGTGCCGTCACTGATGCGCTGGCTTGCCGGATGATGCCGGAAGGTCAGCCTGTGTGGAGGTCTGGTGACGGCACGTGCACACAGCTCCGCTGCCCCAGTTCAGCGGACAGGGCTGGCACAGGCATCCCTATGGCCCCTCTGCTCTGCCCCAGCCGCAGGGCGTGTGGGCAGCACGGCTGCCTGAGGCCGCGGGCAGATGCTCCTGCCCCCACTCTGCCCCTTCACACGGGTGGAACATTCTCCTGCTCCGGGACGGGGAAATGCTCCCCGGGAGCAGGCTGAGGTCCCACCCTGCAGCATCTTCAACTGCTGTTGCCACGTGGAGAAAGATGGCTCTTGGAAGACTGAGTTGGTGTGCAGCTTCCCCGCATGCCGTGTTCCATGTTTTATGGAGACGGACACACCAGAGGGCACAGCGAGACAGGCTGTTTCTCTGCACCGCTCTTGGTGAGCACCAGAGCTGACGTCACTTTGGAGTGTTGCAGACACTCCCCAAGGAACCCCGTACATGGTGGGAGCGGGGGTGCTTGGAAGAGGCACTAACTGTGCCTAGAGGAAATCACAACGGGGATAAATATTTAATTGCATATGTTTGAAAGAGAAATACCATCTTTCTCAACAGTGCACTTTAATGCCTATGTAAATTAATTAGAATTCATGCCATTCGTTGTGCCAATCATTACTTCATAAAGCGATGCAATCCCTTAGACCAGTATTGGCTTTTGAAAGGCCACTGTCACTCTGAAAACACAGCTGACTCCGCATTATTGTTTTCTTATGTGGAAAAGAAGTTTTCTCCCAAGGACTGCTTGTAGAATTATCAAACTAAGGACACAACACAATCGGTGGCCACTACTATCTGCACTAACCAGGTTTGCATAACTTCAGCGTATGAGAGCATGCCTGAACTGAAAGCCCATCTCTGTGTGGGAAGGGAAACCAGTGCTAGCATGACACCACTCTGCAGCTCACACCAAAGTCGGCACCTAATTTTTGATCTGGGTGAAGGTCATGTCATAAAATTAATATTCTGAGAGGGAGAACACCTAAAGCTCTTGTACAAGTTCCCTTGTCGTGTCCAGTTCCCAATGCATTTATAAGTGCTCTGAGTCCTTCGGCTTGCAGATTCCAGTAGACAGAGCACTTCAAACCTGAGAAGCTAATTAAGCAGCAAAAATGGTGTAATTACACTCTATTATCCCACATGTAATTGGTGTCAGCCAATTGGATTGGTGGCTGCCTGGCCCGTGTTTAAGGGATGACCCCAAAGGGAAAGGGGCTGTCCCAGCGCAGAGACCCTCGTGCTGCACACGCTGGAAGAGCCACATGACAGGAACACAGAGCTTCTCGTGATCCCCAGTGCTGAACACACCTGATGCCACAGGCGACGTGTCCCTGGGATGGCCATGGCTGGTGGGAAGCCCTGGCTGGTGCTGCAGGGAGCACCTCTAAGTGACCACAGCAGACATTCAGGGGTCCGGTGCCTGCTGAAACCAGGAGTCTGGGTGCTAGTGGTTCCCTCCTCTCAGCCACAGCTGAGCTGCAAGCGAGGCTTCCCTCCGGAGGTGGGAAACATGGGATTTCCTGAGGCATCCAGCACAGGACTGGCAGGATTCATCGCCCAGCAGCGCATTGGGAAGAACTGACTGCACGTGGTCCTGTCTTCAGACACGGCCCTGAACCCATGGGCATCACTGACCCCTCGGTCCTTGCACTTGCCACACACGCCCAGTGAAGGGCTCAGGCAGCACATACTCCCTGTACGAAAGCATAATGTTTCCAGCAATGCAAGGGCAACATAACCCAGCAGGGCAAGTCCTTGTCTTAGGCACTAGTGGGAAAACAGGAGTGAATCAGGAATTAAAGCCTTTTGATGCAAGTGCATCGCCATCAGTAACCTGACAATTACACCAGTCACCCTGCAGCTGAGCACGCTGCATGGCCTCCGGAGAAACAGCCTCCTTCAGCAGCCTTTATCACTCGCTCAGCGCCTCCAACCTCTGCTCCCAAGGACAGGGGCTTGGAGTCCCGTGCTCGTCCCTGCTGCGCCGGTAGCCATGTTGCCTGATGCTCCCAAAGCCTTCTCAAAGCAGCGCCCAGTCCAGCACGACGGTGGTTTAATCCAGAACCAGAGACACAGACACCAGGTCAGGGACCTTTCCATCCAGAGGACCACGGACACCCAAGCGCTTCACAGCAGGTAGGTAAGTATTACCCCCGCTGTGCAGCTGAGTACCCAGAGAGACCGACGCTGCTTGTTTACAGCCTGAGGAGCCTGGGGAAGGCTTGGGAAGGGCACTAGCTTGTGCTGGCCAACAAAGACCATTCCCATCCAGCCTTCAAGGGACACGCAGTGCAGGTGAACCTGCTCCGAATGAACATCCCCCTGGTGAATGCCTCTTGCGGGGCCATCGTCTTCACCCGCAGCTGGAGGGCTGGGCTGCTGCATGGTCACCGGAGGATATCTGCAAATCCCACTGCACGGTAACAGGCTTGCTGAGCCCCCTGCACATCCCCCAGCCTGTGCTCTGGAACCGTGCTCTTGTGTTTCTCCTGTAGCGCACCAAAAGAGTCGACTGTGATTTCACTATACTAAGTCTGTTTCTCACATTTTCAACTATAAGTCACGTAAGGAAGCTGGGGAAGCTGTAACCCATACCCGGGATGAAGTCCCAGTCACACGAACCTTAATTAGCATGACTTCAGGAAGACCAATGATTTACTGGATCAAACCAAGATCAAGAAAATTGGGAAGTCAGGTCACATGCGGAGGGCGAGCTGCAGCCCTCTCCTTCATGAATGACACAGAACAAGGGTCAGGACCTCGGGGCAGAAAAGGGAAGAATCAGTTCATCGAATGCAAAGTAGGCAAAGACTTCTGCCTCCCA
Source organism: Balaeniceps rex (assembly GCA_013401315.1). Lineage (NCBI taxonomy): Eukaryota > Metazoa > Chordata > Aves > Pelecaniformes > Balaenicipitidae > Balaeniceps > Balaeniceps rex. The sequence continues at coordinate 104,356 of VYZW01046937.1, forward strand.
AAGGTCATATGATAAATTGATCTACTTGGCCTTCACCCCTGCTACGCGCTGTTACTGGTACTGGTACAAGCTGTACATGATTAACAGCACACCAGTAACGAGCACTGCCACACACCCAGCCTGGCTCAGGGAATAGCTGCTCTCCAAGTGCTTTCTCTCCTATCTTCAATTAGACTGACCAGCTTCTGTGGCATTTTAGCAGGCCTTTCTTCATTTTTACTCTTTCCCTACTAAGCATTTTATGCCAGGGTCTGAAAACAGCCTCCCTTTGCCTATTGACTGCTTTTGCCCTTTTTTCAAGCAGCCCCATCCAGAGCCCATTGCCAGCGCTTCTTGCTCGTTTTCTTCTGAGCCAAAACTTTGCTCTCCCTTCGTACATACCCAAACAGCTACAACTGAGCTAGCGAGACACGTTTTTCAGTGCAAAACTACACAGATTTTGCTCAGGTAGTGTCAGATTTTGCACGTGTGTCTGTGACTGTGCACATGCTGTGCGTGCTGTGCGGAAAGGTTGTGTCAGCACAGAGCTCCCAATGCACCGAACGGCGCCAGGCACTTCCACGTCATCAAGTGCAACCATCAGACTTCAGCAGCTTTGATAGCAGCAGAATCATTTGGAAGAAGAAACATTTTTGTGCTAAATGAGCAAGGTTTCACAATTTGTTCTCTGCTCTTCTGAGAGCAGTGATAACTGATGACCATTGCAATTATCAGGGCTAATAATGAGTAGGAACTCTTCCCGCAAGTTCAGACTGTGAGATCTCTCTCTCTCTCTGATAAGAAATAACTTTCCCCAACCATGTTTTCAGGTATTTCCTTCCTATTATCTCACAGTGTACTTTGGATATACTGTTTATTGGTACTTTTATATATATAAGAACTTTATATATAAAAGAAAATACATATTAATCTTATGGATTGCAAAGGTGACATGTCAAATCAGGGAGAAATAACAATGGACTACATTGAAATTAGAAAGCGAAGAGTCTTATTCCTGTGTCTCTTAAGCAGTAGTCCTGGATTGTCTACTGGCTATTCCTCAGCAAGTTGACTTACTTTTCTGCAGTTCATTGCCCTGCCATTCTCCCGAGAGCAGGGCGATGCCACCAAGCACTGCAGTAACCCCACCATCGGTGCTGTGGCTTCTCGGGGCTCCAGCTGGATTCGCGGGCACCTCAGACGCAGCGACCTGCTCCGAGCCCAGCGTGTGGCCGGCAGCCTCAGCAACTTGACTGCTCGGCAGCATACACGTGCCCACATTCGTTCCCCCAGCCGGGGTATGTGAGGGCAGGGATGGACCCACCACTAAGAAAGTGACTTTTTCAGTGTGATTGCCCATCCAGGCAGACACCACTCTGCACTCAGAGCCACTCAGGGTACCAGCACCCATCCAGTTCCCCACACACAAACCCTTCCCCTTACCAGTGTTTTGACTTTGACCAAAACGAGTATGGAGGTAAAGAGCCTGGCTCTGATCTCAGCTATGTCTGTGAAAGCCTGCAGAAATGCTCCCGAAGCCAAGTAAGTGTCTGTGGGAATCAGGCGTCCTGCTCTCTGCAGTCATACTTTAATCCCAAGATCCTTGCCCGAGCACTAAACAGAGCTGAAAAGCAAGGTGATGGGGCAGCCTTTCGTGCAGGAGGCTGAGGGCCCAGCACCGCACAAAGCTCCCACCGCGCCCGGGAAGCCTCGGGGGATGCACTGATGCCTTGCGAAGAGCCGGCCGGGCTTTTGCCTCCTGTGCTAGCCGGAGCATCCCCACTGATGGCTCGGCTGGCTTGGGCTGCACCACTGCAGCCGGAGGCAGCTCGCAACCACCGCTGGTGCCAGCCCATGCTACCCTCCCTGCCACGGGAACGGGCCCTGCTGCCACCGGGCTGATCCCCTGTGGCTGCTGATCACTCCTCCGCGGGCACGAGCCTTCTCACCTCCCGGCATCTCTGCGGCTACTGCAAAGCCTGTTTAGACCTTCATACAGCAGTCTCACCTGAGAAACAATATTGCTCTTATTTAAGGCATCAGCACAGAAGTTTGATTTCAAATGCAGCCCTTCTAAGCCTTCATCTTTCTGTTTACCAAATCACTCCTATAATGCCACAGATACTGTAAACTGTACAACACAATGCAAACACGACGTTTCCAGGAAAAAGCTGTTAGGAATTATCTCTTCCTTTACTCTGTGGGCAATCTAGCCATAACATACTTATTTTCTTTATATTATTACTAAATTATATTATTACTAAATATACTGCAGAACACATACGATACCCCAAAAATCCAATGAGGCACAGAATATTTCATGAGGGTCCAAGACTTCAGTGTCCTTTAAAGGATAGAGTGCGAACTGTTTGTCACATGTTCCTCACATCAGAGATATAATTAGCTTAAATACTTACACAGTAAATAGGATTTGCTATTTCTGAAGATTAAGGCCACATGTTACAGCACCAGTGCATCTGAACCAGTTGAGCACAGTCTATGCTAAGGAGTAAGTTTTTGCTTGAAAACAGCTACTCTGAGCAGTGCTGCAAATGAGGTCTTCTGTCGGCGTTGGGGTTTTGTTTGTTCCTTGGGTTTTGGTTTTTAACTGGAGTAACAAACTCTACTGCATATGACAGTGGAAGGCCAAAACCTGACTGGTGTTGGCTGGGTAGCCAGGTCTGAAACACCATCGTGAGACAGCAATGCAGAAGGTCTCCTGGGGACTTGGAGCACTATATATAAGAGCACACAGCCGATGTACACGGCACCGTGTAAGACACAAATACTGGCTCCTCGCCCCAAAGTGCTTACAGTCTGCTGCAGCGAAATGTGATACAAGGGATAAAGAGAATGCAAGATGACACTGGAACATTGTCCACGAGATAACCATTATAGGAAGTCTAGGGCTGAATAACTAAATCTAGTGGGCACAGAATGGAAAAATAAAGGCAATATTTTGTTTCTTGGATTTCCCTGTTGATTTATTTTCAGTTGGTGAAGAAATCACCATGTCAATTCCACTATTTCATACAGAGATACAACTCCCAAAATGTTTTATATTGGGTTAGGTCACCATATAGGAGGGGAACATGTGAACTCACATGTGTATTTGAGTGGAACAGATATTGTAAAATTATACTGAAGGTCATCTGCTTATCTTCAGCTGGCTGCACACCTCGGCCGTGCGCGCCCTTTTCATCTGCTGTTCACAAAACGTAACATGCACAGGCTGGGCTTCAGGGACTGGCTGCCGCCGGCGTGGACGTGTGTGTGAACTGGCTTCCAAAAACCATTTCTCATTCATCACTCTCCGGCTTAAAAAATTTCTGTCATCAAGCCAAAGGCAAAAAACAATTCCATGGAGCAAAGATGACGATCACACACCACAGTAATAAAAAGCCCCAAACCTGGAAAGCTATCAAACGACCAATAGTCTGTGAACTGTTTATCCATCAGCTGCATGATCAGAAGAAGCAACAAAAGGAGAAACTGGGATCGATTTGAGTGCAGAAAAAAAGCTAAATTTGTACTGTAATGTATTTATACTGAGCACTCAGATACTTCCCTACATATCCTGGGATGAGATATTATTTGTGAGAATGACTATTTAGCATTTATTTCTGTTAAATTAGCATTAAATATGCAAAATTTTGCATGGCCCCAAAGGTGGATTTTATTTGAAAGGATGTGTGCCAAAATGAGACACCAACACATCTAGGTTATTTTGAACTGTATATCCTAAGCTGTGATTACTCCACCGCCTTCATTTAATTTGAACATGGACTACATCAAGAAGTAATGAAATCATGGTATAAATTAAACTAGAGCTGCCCACATCTTGTAACACAAGTTTTTCAGCATTGCGAACTTGGCGCTGGGATTAATTACTTTATAAAAATCATTCTGCTTGTCCTCAAATGTCATCTAGCAGCAGAAGAGAGGAGAACATCCAGATGCAGCTTGGCCACCCTTGTGAAATGGAAAGCACAAAGGCTAATCAGTCAGACAGGATTAATTCCCCAAAGGAAAGGAAACTGCATGTCTGGCAGAGCAGCAATCTTGACCTGTATCGGGATGAGTTGAAGTTTCACAACCGTCAGAAGGATGGATGGGGTCTCAAAACCAGGCTGGTGGATAACACAAAACTGGGAAAGGCAAAATAAAGCAGTTGTTGGCTGCAATACTGAAAGCCGGACAACTGAGAGAGCCTGCAAGTAGTGATCTACTCGCCAACTGTTTCAACATCCACAGGAGTTTGTGAAGTATCGCTAGAAATTTACAAAGCAACAACCAACGCAGGTGATAACCGTGTTTCTTCCCCAGCTGCCTTGGCAGAAGGATACAGCCTGTTGGCAGCGCATTGCAACAAACTAAGTCTGAAATTCAGCCGAGTGCTGGAAAGCCAGCCCAGCCTCATGCATGCTTCAGTTAACGTAGAACGTATTTTAAGTACAAAACTATTTTGGTATGGGAAAAATCACAAGAAGTCATCACAACATGTTCTGATTCACCCGCCTCTTTGGTATTGTATGGCCACATGTCCCACAAGCACGGCTGAGTTGCCACAGGAGATGGCAGCCGTGGCACTGAGGGTGCACGTGAGCCTCCTGCCGAAACCTGGGTGAGTCCAGAGACCAGAACAGGAGCGCTCGGAGGCAGGCGGCTGCGCGCCCCGGGGCTACACGCCATCGGGGTGATGCTGCACCATGCTCGTGTCGTGTCTGCGTTTGCAACATTTCTTATGTGCACGTGGTCCTAAATTCAGTCAGTAATGCTGCTTCTCCACGACTCCGAGCCACAAACAGGGAGCAGCAAACAGCAGCAAATGGAGCGTCTGCAGCTCCAGCCCTGCGGGCAGGCACTGCCCTCAGCACAGCCCTTCCCTCCCACGTCATTCCCATTTCACTCATTCTCTGTGAACGCCTGAAATTCAGCACTCAAATTTGACCGATCACTCCTGGGGCTATGCCTCCTCCTCCACAGGACCTCCAGCTGCCTCCGATAAAAATGGCAGCTTGGGAAACACGGCACTGGGGCTGGCTGGGGTCCCCATCCCTTGCGTCTGCCCTGGTACCTGGCTGGCCCCCACCTGGGTAGCAGAAGGGGCTGCTCCATCACAAAACAAAAATACCACCCCACCTCCCGGCACGAGGGCTGGGCGTGACTGAGGTCTCACCCGTGACAATGAACCCTGCGGTGCCCTGCCCTGCTCTGCCAGCCTCTCGCTATTTCCCAGGACGACAGAGCTCCTTTTTCCATTCTTCTCTTCAATTGTTGTACAGTAATAGCTCCCAGAAATGGCTGCATCCTGGTGGTGGGAGAAGTTTTCTCTCCGGTGTGGTACGCAGTCTTCGTACTCGTTTACACTGATTTCCAGTTTTGGAAATCTCCGGGAGGAAAGATGGGATGTCAGTATCACACAAGGATATAAATGGCATGGAAGAACACCACATAGGCAGGATAAATATAGAGAATGGCTCAGGACATCGGCCAGGTCTGTGCTCTCCTTACACTAAGGAGAGACCAACCTTTAACAAAACATAAGAACAGTTGTGCTACTAAAGAATAATTACGAAGTATAGCTTAGCGGAGAAAAAAAAAAAAACAGACACCATGGGGAGCCTTAAAAGTTTGCACAACTTCTCAAAATGCTAACGTTGTAAAACTAATATTTGTATGTCACTAATATTGACATATAATCTACCTCATGTCATTTGGAAAAACAAACCTGGAAAACTGTTAATTAATAAAAGATATCACATCTTATTAATGTTCATATAGTAATTACGAAAACCACAAATCCATCTGTTAAGTAGTCAGCAAACAAGACAAATGACTGTGTTATGTTAAACAGATTATAAAATGCCTGAGGGAAGGAAATCTAATAGCCCTGACCAAATCATGAATCAAGCAGCAGCCCAGTCTAGCACATGGGTTACACGCAAACATAAATATGTGCATGTGCTCACACACATACCTGCCTTCCCAAAGCCTTTTCCTGAATTACATATAATATAAGCAATAAGGCCAGTATTACATTATGTATAAAGGTCTACATTGAAGCATGATGATGCGATCATTAAGATTTTATTGTCCTTTAAAAAAACTTACTTCCTAAAATAGACTACTATCCCCACCAAGATGAGACTAGAACAATATGCAAAGTAACATTAAATCCAATTGCCCCTGTCCACACGGGAATCCAGTTACTTTAATCCAATTTAATAAACGAAACTGATTTCATTCTTGTCATGTTTTTGAATGACTTCTGAACATTTAAAGGAAGAAATATTCACGCACGGAGAGTAATTGATTCATTAGCATGAGCATCATCAATCCATCAGTATGTTCTCTGGACATTCAGCATAGTACTGAGGCATGAAACACTGCATACCCCATCCTTCATGCAATATATATGCAAAACTGGATGCCGACTTGTATGCAGTCTTACCGTGGTTACTCACCTAAAACAAGTGATTGTGCTAATTAAAAAAGGCATTTGAATAGTATATTTCACATAGTTATCCTGAGTTCACATGTACTAGTAACTCACTCCACCTACTCTGTAGCAATGCACACCCGTACTGCTGCAGAAGGATGTCCTGGGATAAGAGACTGCACCACCAGCTCCTCCCCAAATGAACCGCAGACATTAGCACCTGCAGCTCTTGGTCCCCACCAGCCAGTCCCAAGCAATTCCCACGCTTCACCTCTCTTAGCCCTTCCGCTCCAACTTACCACATCCGACCAGAGAGAGTCAGTTATCATCCCGCTGACTGCAGAGTCTATTTTAGAGCTATCTGCACACCATCATATGTAACTTCTGCCAACAGACTATGGCAAAAAGATTGCAGTGCTCCATTTTCCTGAGACCAAATTTATGGGAACAAAATGTCAAGGGTATAACAGCAATGTTCCCCTCACTCCTGCCCTCAAATAATCTGTGTCCGAAAAATACGGCCATGACATTCTATCAAAAACATTCCCTATGGTCTTCCCAGTCTTGCACTCGTGAAATTTCATCAGTGTGAATTTTATGGCTTTTAAGTTTAGACAACACAGAGAGTGATGTCAAGCACGGCAAAGCTGCAATGCCTTTCCTCTCAAGGACAACTACCCTTGAAAAATTACAGTCAGCACAAACGGAAGATAAAGATTTGAAGGCAGCCCGAGCAGCGGAGGATTGTAAATGGACTCATCTGCAGGCAATTTGTTTGCTGTGTAGTTGTGTGTGCGCTCACATTCAGGATACAGCACCCCCATAAGACAGTGGGGAACTGTTTGCCTCCCTGGTGAGAGGAGGACGGGGAAGGCACGGGAATCCTCCGGGGGCCACGCAGTGGGTCCGGGCAGCCCCTGCTCACCCCATGCAGGGTCAAGCCTCGCTCCTTGCTCTGCACTCTGCATCCTCGGGTCTGGACCTGCTCGTGCACCAGGAGTTGTCACTCGGTCTTGCATCTGTCCTGAAAATGAGCATCTCTTGGCGACTCTTGACCCTCTCCCCCTGCAAGCTGCAGGACCCTCAGACCCTCGGGCTGGGAGCCCCCCTGGAGCATCTCCAGGGCCCCATCCTGGGGATGCAGGCTGTCCCGGCCACGGGGAGCGATGGGCTGCAGTGGTGCCTGTGCCCACGGGGACACTACAGACAAGAACCATACAGAGAACACGACTGCCTCTTGTTTCCCCAAGCGACAAACTCTTTTGCCTCTTGCTCTTAGGCTGCTCCTGTTTTTAATCAATTGGATTATTTTTTTTCTTCTCCAACTATTCTGTCGCCTAAGACTTCAGATTAACAGTGTGGATGGAGAGAAGCCTAAGCTGCTATTAGGTTAAACAGCCAAGTCAATTAGCCTCTTTCAATGGAATAACATCTAACTATGTGGCAGTGGGTCAAAAAATGCTCCTTGATGGTTTTTCTTCATGGGTTAGCATGGTGGGTTTGTTGCCATCTGCTTGTGAGTTGCTTACTCTTTCATTTCAGCTGAGGAATGTTGAATTTAAAGGGAGAATCAAGGCAAAAATAAAAGGGAAGCCTTCTCATCAGCTCCTGCTTTTGAATGAATTGGTTTTGTTGTGAAATTTCCACTTCAGGGGGGTTACTAAGAAACCAGATTAAAAAGAAATAATGCCAGTGTGCAAGCTTGTATTGACAGTGTCCACACACGTGAGTCTGCCTGTTTGCGTGGATGTGCGTGTGCACAGATATCCCACAGCTCTGACAAGGAGCATCCAATGAAAGAAAACTGTAAGGTGAGCTCTGCCTGCGACGAACACAGACATCTCTCTTGGACCAATACACTTCTCAACTCACTCCTTCCTGACGCCTGGAGAACACAGCTGTGCAGACAGGCAGGGCATATTCCACCCTCCCGGGGGCTCATGCACACATGGCTGCGGCGGCGAGACCCTGCCCAGGCCCATGCGTGGTCTGTGCCTGTCCTGGCACTGCCACTGCTGCAGCCCCGGGGATCTGCACTGTGACAGCTGCCAGGGGGAGAAGGTGACATAAATGGCCCCAGATTTAGAGCTGGCTGTGATCTGATCCAGCCCAGACTAAGGGTTGAAATCCCTAGGAATACCCATTGCAATAAATCTTTCTTCAATGGACAGTTCAGGTGTTTAAAGCCAGACTCCTAATGCTGCTGGAGCACCAAGGTCCTCACGATTTCACAGCCTCAGGAGCCAGCAGCCTGTCCGTCTCCAAGCCAGAGGCGAACTCAAGTGCAGAAGGGAGAGACTGTTAAAGGTGCTTTTACAGGCAAGAACTGAATGTTTTATTCTAGGTTTATTCTATGTGGCTGTCCTATGAGGTGACCAATATCCCTACAAACCTCTTCCAGAGGAGAGCCCAGCCCCACAGGGCCGCAATCTCCTACTGAAGCGTCTCAAGGACACAACCCGCCAGCTGTGCCTTTTGCACAGACCAAGCCCAGCCATGATGCTAAACAAAAAACAGTGAGTGATGAGGCAAAGAGCATTAATGATGCTGCGAGCTTCCATGGGAGTCGGCTCTGCCAGCCTCTGCCAGGGCCCCGCATGACGGCGCGGCCCCGACCCGCTTTGCTGGCACGGACCCAGCTGAGAGGCGTAGCTTCCCCTGGCCAAGGACGAGCCGATCCCCTCACCCGTGGGGCCCGGCACACTCCAGAGGTCACATTGTCCAGCGGGCTCTGGGGACCTGAATCCCTGGGGCCTAAGGTAATTTCCAGGTGCTTTGTATAAAGCATAAGGGAGAAACAGAATTGAGAGGTTTTCCTACAATAGGACTTAATAGGGAAGAGCGAACAGAGCAGGGACTGAGCACCTGCGTCCCCAGGGGCAGTTCAGTACTGGTCTCTTACTTGCCCAAAGTCACAACTTCTTGCTTGCTATGATTACATTGCTTTCTCTGCAAAAAAGAAAAGATATCCCCCCAGTTATAGTGGAAACAAGAAGATTAATAAAGACAAGACATCAAGAAATGCAAATCCTATGCCTGACTCTACCATGGATTTTTTTTTTTTTTTCTAAATAACCTTGACCTTTCAGACCTAGAGACTTTATGCCTAGAACATGAGTGAGCAGTAACAGAGTGCTCAGTCCATCTCTGTGATGAGCTCCGATATTCACTGTCCCAGGACGGCCGAGTCCCCGTGTTCACCGCACTTCACAAGAAATAGAGGGCCCACACATTTACAGTGCCACGTAAGTACCCCGTGTTATTTTAAATTACTTCACGAATGTTACAGAAAGAGAAGACAAAGTGTTTCACAAAAAATGTACTGTTCATGCAATAAAATTGAGCATCACGCTTTTCCACTCACTCTGGCTCAGTGACCCGAATCACACCTGATGCCAGCAGATGCGGTGCCGGTGCTGACAGCAGCCGTCTCCCCTCGGGCAGGGAGACACAAAACACGGCCACGAGCCACAACGGTGGGCACTCACCCCCAGCCTCTGCCGGACCTCGGCACAGCCGCACTGCCTGCAGTGCATCCTCAGTGCTCGGCACACCCAAACTTCCTTTGGGGTCGACACATTTCGCGTTGCCGCTTTGTGCTGCCATTAATCAGCGCTCAATGACAGCCCAAAGTCATTTCAGTTTTCATAGCTCCCAATAAAAACAAACTGCAGTTCAAACCTTACGGTATAAACCTTGCTCAGAGAGTCACTGGTTTAATAGGATCATGGTATTGACTGGTTTCTACTTATACAGAAAAAGCAAGATGCTTCAGCAGCTAAATCACAGCAGCCCAGACCCACAGGTATCCAGGTAACTGAGGCAGTGGGGTCCCCAAGCAGAAGAAAGAAGAAGAAAATAGACCAATTTCATTAATTGTTAGAAGAATTCAGGAGAGAATTTGCAGCTAGCCAAAGGAAGAAAAAAAGTATTTAAAATCAAGAAAATCCTCAGAAACCCAAGACTGTCTCTTAACACTTAAAGGACGGACAGCCTGACTAACAGTAATTCCCTCATCCATCACACCTTCTCCTGGAGCACGCAAAGGCCAGCACTGCTTCGCTCCGGCGCCAGCTCCTTCTCTTAGACAGCTGACCTTTCATCCTCGTGCACGTAGGAAACACGTACCAGTACACTTGCAGAGGGCAATGCAATGGAGGTTTCTTTCCCCCAGATGAATAGTTCATGCCCAGCACAACGGGAGATAAGATGTTATTTTCATCTTGTGGCTCTTTTATAGTAACTCCTGGGAAGTGGGTTTTGTGGGTTTTCATCGAATTTTTAATGGAGAGACACTGCACAAAAAACATGCACTGTAATATCTGCACTAGACGGCGATGCTTTGCCAAGGATGGCCTAGGTCATATCTACTGTGCTTCTTTTTCAGTCACCTGAATGATTCCTCCAGCTGTGCTCCAAGCCAGCTGTATAATTTGAAAATTACACTCAGCAGACTAACCACTGCAATGCTGTCCAGCACATGCTTAACTTCCTCCCCAAACCGTACGCTGCGGTTGCCCATCACTCTGGGTTAAGGGATGAGAGTCACCCTTGGTACGCACCGTGGGAGCAGCTCGGATGCATGCAAGGTGGCAGTTCTCAGACCAGGGCACGGGGCGCCAGCCCAAGAGAGAGCACGGAGGGATGTCTGGCTAATCGTCACACACCAGGTTCCCCAAGGGAATGAGCGCTCCACAGCAAGGGCCATCTTCAGCTTCCTCCCTGTCTCCTCCTGCTCATGCATATGTTGCCAATACAGCAGCAAGCACTAGACGCCAGATGGTAGGGTACGGACGGCACATGAGCTCCAGGAACAGCAGAGGGCACAGCCCAGCACGTTGGCCTGCGCAGGTCTTGGGGATCCTGTTTTTCTGTTACAGAGAACACACTTCCCAAGAGCTCCGAAGTCCACTGGAGGCTTCACTGTCAAAGAAGCAGCTCACCAGCACTGGGAGATGCACGTATGAAAGGGTGCAAGATTGCATGAGGGTAAACACATGTACACAGACATGGGACTGATCTGCATTGCTTGCATATGCAGTCATGGAAGTTTTCAGGCACCTGTGCTTCACAGAAATACCTAAAAATGCAGGTCCCTGAACCACTTGCCAGCCTCCCGTTTCAGCTGTGGACAGCAACCCAGTGTGCTGGGTCTCGGGGTAGAAGGTGTGTTAAGAGACAGAATAAGGAGCTTTTGAGCCCAATAAGGGGTCTCACCCAGTTACAAATCAAAGGAGTAAACCTGCGCTCTCCGCTCAGTGAGAGCAGAGATTAAGAACTGATAAGCCCCTTGCTTATGTTTTAGAGAGCTGGGATTTTATAATACATTATTATGAAAATAAATATTCCATTCCAGAATAAGACAACAAAAGGAATAAATAGAGTGACAGAGCAGCTCAGCATTTAGGTACAAAGCATGCCAAGATCAGAGGCATCAAGTCCTGAACTCAGCCCCACTTGCAGTCCCTGTTCTGTTCTCTCCCCGAGTTCCTTAAATAATGCATAGCTCCTTCACAAAGATGTTGTGCAGATTCATTAGTTAATGTTTAAAAGGCCTTTTTGAAGCCATTTAGTGCTAAATGCCGTCATTATACAGGTGGGCAGAGCAGCTGGAATAGGCACAAGGGAAAGATTTGTTGGCAAGAACAGCCACGATGCAGCGAGCGAAGACGACTGGGATCTGCTGAGCTCTGATAGGCAGCAACGATCCTGAGGGAGCACACAGGTAAGGACTGAGTCCTATAAGGAAAAGGAGCTGAGCACCCTCTGCTCCCTGCACAGCCAGTGAGACCACAGGCGTTCACCAGGGATAATCGTGATTCTCAGTACTCACAAGGACCCAGCCTGTAGAGACCAGAGCAGCCCGCAGCAGAAGTCACCTGTGGGTGTCAGTAGTTACTTCCACTGGGAGAAGGTTGGATCAGGAGGAGACCCAGGAGTCACATCTCAGGTCCATCCATCTCTGACCAGCACAACATCCCACTGCTCGCAGCCATGCACGCTCACACCCTCTCCCCTAAACCCACCGGGTCCATGATGGGGACTGACTGCACCTCGGCCAGGTGCTGAGCACACCTCTGTCTGCGCACAGACCCCGCTCAGCAGTGCCAGGGCTCCAGCGCCAGTGTCCCTGGCACTGGGTCTGGACCCAGAGCCCCCTCCCTCGAGACGAGACCACCCCCCCTCCAAAGGGCACAAAGAGGATCTCCCTCTGCCCACATTCCCACAGAGCTGGTACCTCCAAGACCCCCAGCCCTCAGCCAGATCCGGTGGACTAGGAGCAAGTGCCAGAAGTAATAGAGGAGAGCGGGTCTGATGGCCACACAGACACACGCTCCAAGTGTGGTCTTACAAGCCCCATTTCCAGAGGAAACTGAGCCAAAAAGTCACACTGTTGTGTAACACTGCATAGAAAGGAAAAAAAAGCAGCCAGCAGCACTGGAAATGAATCTGTGCAGGGACAAAAACTGATGATGAAGTACACAGGAGCTTGTAAGAACTCACTAATATAAGTGATTAATTATATTGCTGAATATGCGTTGCCCAGACAAGGGGTGGCCTACAACTGCAGCCAGCTGACCGCTCTCAAATCATATGCTGGAAAAGGAAAAAGAAAAAAAAGAGTGCTGAGCTGTATACTGGAAAATGTATTACTAAATGCCATGAACTTGCATCTGAAAGGAACTGCTGATTGTGAATAAATCCACTGTAAATGGCTTTACAAAGCTGATAGTGCATTTATTTCCCAAATATAGCAAGATCAGCCTCTGACAGCCTGTTTTTCTTTTATAATCCACATTAGAAAATTATTTAGAGTATAGTAGCAAACACAATTTGTTGGGTTGCCGTCACATAGTCACTGATGTAATACAAGGCTTTCACATAAGAATAGGGTCTTGTGTATAGCAATTACACCTGCACAGCTTCACCACAATATCAAAACATTTAAGGAATTTCTGAGACTTTTTTGGTAACCTTGCTTTAGCAAAGCTGCCTGCACAGAAGAGAAAGGTTTAACCTCAGACTATTGCTTTTGTGAATGTTTTCGTTGAGTCGACACACGTGGACTTGTGGCCCGTTGCGCCCTCTGCCAGTGCGGTAATTTGTGACATTCCTGGGTGGGTTCAGTGGAGAGCATACAAAAACTGAGAAGCTGCAGGCTGTCGCTGGGTATTTACCATTTGGTCTGCCAGTCCGGGACAGCAGCTAAACACGCCTCTAGGTCTGCTTAGAGTCACTGAGCTGTGCCTGTGGTTTGTGCCGAACGCAGCCCATGGTGCTGGGGGAAACGCGCACCCTCGCCACGGGCCACAGGCAGGAGAACGGATTTGGCAATCTCACCGACACACGCGCAAAGCTGTCCACGGTGGGGAGAATAAGTAGAGACAATTTCCCTATTTTTTCTTACAGGTAGGTCACCCTGACCGTACTCACCATCCTGCCTTCCCCAAAAGTGCTTAAAGTAACTCCATTTCAAGCCAGCCACAGAATGCGAGATCTGCTCTGAAGCTCAGCTTCCCAGCCAGCTGCTCTCCCTCTCTCCCACTCCGAAGCGTTTCTAGCTGTGCAGCCCTGCAACCTCAATCAGGTCTCTTCAGAGTGGGAGGGATGACAGAAGGTACCTTTGTGCTGATTTAAGCACTAACTAAATATAGATGACACGGGAACACTGGGAAGCTACAGCTGAACCCATCTGTAGTGAGTGAAATATAGTCACATAACAGAAATATCTCTAGAGCCTTGGAAATAGGCTCTTAATTCGGCTCTTTCTTTTGTTGGAGCTGGTTTGACATGCAAAATTGTGGGAAGCCTTAGCACTAGGCAGCCTGGAGACCAACGGTTGCACTGGGATTGCTGATCAGCACAAGAGCGAGATGGGGAGCAACTTCCCAACACGAACTGGGGCAGAAGCAAGGTAATTATCAAAATCCTCTGATGACAGGATGGAACATCCACAATTAAAAGTATTTCTGATTTAAAAAAAAACTCAGCAGCATTTTTTGTTACTAAAGAAGAAAGCTGTTTCAGCTGCCTGTGGCCATCGCGGGGTGACGCGATGCAGAGCGACCCGAGCCCCGGGGCGCAAGGTCGGGGCTCCAGCACCGCCCCGGCCCCCGATGCAGACACGCCAGCGCCGGAACCCGGCCGGAGAAGCGCCGCACCGCCGTCCCCTCCCGGGACAGGCGCCCCGTGCCCCCGCCCGCCAACGCACCACGTCCCGGGTCGGGCTGCCACAGAGGCGGCAAGGCTTCCAGACAGCCCAGAGCTCGACCGCAGCCACGTTCACCTGCGCCCCCCGCACTGCCATGCCGCCCGAGAGCGAGAGCCCTCGCCTATGCCCGTTTCGGGGCAGGGCGTGCTGCCCGCTGCAGGCACCCCCGAGGCCGGCTGCCAGCGGCAGGTTCGCCGCCCCGCCCCGCCCCGCCCCGTCCCGTCCGCTCCTCCCGCGGGGGGCAGCGGCGGTCTGTCTGGTTTTGAAGCCGCCAGCCAAGGCTGGGGCGCACCGAGCATCCCCTGCAGGGCGGGCGTCCCGCCGGCGGTGCGGTGGG
>VYZW01046937.1:119450-133391 GCA_013401315.1 Balaeniceps rex
CGGCGGGACTCGCGGCGGGCCGGGCGGCCGACCCTCGGCGGAGCCGGCAGCAGCGGCTACGCGCCTCCATCCCGCGCCCCCGGGCCGGCCGCCCCGAGCCCTCTGCCAGCACCGGCACGGCCGGGGGCAGGAGGAAACAAGCTGGAGGGGTCTGGATTACCCGGGGGGACGCAGCGCCGCCCACAGCGGGTCACCCGGGTCTGGGCTCTCCCTGGCGAAACGGGAAACAGACGTCTCCAGCGCCCTGGAAGGTTTCCTAAAGCCTGTGCGTTCCACACGATTTCCCCGTCAGCAAATAGAAGGTACACTCTCCTAACGACACACGTTTCAGCGACACCAGCAGAACAAGCTGGAAAAGTCGACCCATCCCATATGGTCCAACATATGTGCGGCAGAGCCCACATCCCTACTGTGATTTTTTAAATGGGTTCCTGGTTCTGTGCATGTGCATACCCCTTCTCCGAGCAAAGGCTTCCTACAGACTGTAACAGCTCAGCAGAGCTGCTGGGCAGAACGTCAAGCTTGAGGTTTTTCCAGCTTTATTTCTGAATAGGACTTGCCACTGTTCTTCGATTTGCAGCTAATAACATCACCCTAGCAAGTTTTCCTGTGCTGCAAAAAAACAGGAGGACTTTACAACACGTCAGCGCTTCAGTGATTTCACAGGAGAGCTGCATGCTCTCCTAGAATCCTTCACTAGTCCAAAGAGACACCAGGAGGGCAATGGGGTGCTGCCCCTTACCAGCATCCGGGGCAGCTTCTGTTTCTTCCCACCCTCTCAGTCTTCAGCGCTGTTGTTATTTGGTAATATAACCTGAACAGAACCAGCACTGCTCAGAGATGAAAGGTTTAGATGAGAGAGGGACTACAGACTCATGGGGGGAAAAAATAAAATAGTTTGTCTCCAGCAAACAAGTAATAGCTCTTTTTAAAAAAAAAGAGAAAATATGTAGCTTCAAAGCCTAGAAACAAAGCTTCAGAAGAAAGCCTATGCAACACCCTTAATGAGCTGTTTAAGTAAACGGCATGCAACTCTAATAACCACCTTGCCTGGCAGTGCTAATCTAGATCCACCGTTTCAATTGCATCTTAATTAAAACTTTAAAAACTCCAAACTCAGCAGAATTGTCTCCTGCTCAACATCCACTCCCACTTACCATAATGAACTCTGTGGTCAGGGATTTTCCCATTCTTGGCCTTCCCGCATGGAGAGGGGGTTGCTAAAAAGCAAAACTTAAAAGGACAGACCGGTCCCAGTTTACTTGACCCAAGATGTATGGCCCCACAAGCCAGCCCACACAGCACCCTTACTCCGCATCGATAATCACCAAAGTCTGATCAAAGACAACCCCAGGGTCTCAACACGAGTCCCGAGGGACTGCCCGCAGCCCATCCAAAGGGAACCAAAGGAAAAACCTGAACGACCTCCTCAACTGTGTTTATTCAGACAGCTCAGAAGGGTCCCAGGAGGATATGAAGATTAATTCCTTTCAAATAGCAGCTCAATGTCATGCCCACAAGAATTTAGAACCAAATTCAATCCCACTCTCTGCCCAATAGCTTTGAGAGAATACAAACGAGGTCATGTTTTAGCCTGGGAAATTAGTGCAAATACATCTACTTTTGTAATAATAAAAGCTGATCTGTGACTCAGGCCTTGTCTGAGCCTAGGAGCTACTAGGCTTTTTTTTTTTTTAAAAAAAAAAAAAAAACTACTTCACCATAGTCATATCATTTATGGCTGTAAACTTACAGTGGTGTAAGATCACGTGAGGGATCAGGGCCTCAATATAGAAATGTTGATACTATCAGAGCTTATTTACAGATACAAAGCACTTTTATGTTGCATTAAGAGGTTTAGAAATGCTGCTGGCTAGAATTAAAAAATTCCAGCCCTAACTGATGAGAGCATCGCGTGCAGCTTAGACCTCTGTCCTCGTTTATACTGACTTTCAGCAGGGCCTGCAATTAGCTCCCAGCTCAGAGCCCAGCGTACGCAGAGACAGGAACCGCTCTTACCAGGGAGCGGCAAACCTGCTCCTCTGACCAAGGCAGCCAGCACAGAGCTCAGTGGCAGCAGCACATCACGAGGGAAGCGGGCAGAGGATCTCTCCCAGTCAAGGTGTAGTTATTATCCATAGGAAATCAAGAGAGATGTTTACAGAGAAGACATGGCAAGGATCTGCGGGGTCCTGAAGGAATCCTGACTGCAGCAGAGCTGAGACAAGAGCAAGGAAGGACCGGTTCGGGGCAGCTGAGGAAGGTGATGCAGCACGGCTGGGGGCTGCTGGCGTGGCTGGAAGAGGCTCCCTGCTGCCAACTCAACGACCAGCCTTGCTCTGCCTTCTGAGTCAGCCCACACTGGCCACGGCCAAAGCAGCATCCCCGACTCATAGACCATGTCTGGGCTCTTCCGGGGCTGAGACCACAAAAGGCAGTTTTTAGTTTTCTCCAACATCTGGTTTTTGTTACAGTCTCCTGGGCCCACAGCACTACATGCCGTGGACGGTGGGGTAGGTACCATTTGGAAATGCAAGACATGAGATCAGCCCCGGCATGCCCCAAGGTCTCACCTCCCGTGGCAGAGGTTGACCCTGCACCGGTACGCTGCAGTTGGGATTCTCAGAGTGCAGGGAGAGGCTGAGGAACGATGGCAGCAGCTGCTGGTTTTCCAAGTGCTTGGCCACTGAGTGCTAGAAAGCCCAAGTGTGACCCTGCTCCCTGGGCTGCAAGGTGCCACGCTCCTTCTCCTGGCCTCCTCCTGACCTCCTCCTCCCACCGCAGCCTCTGGTCTGGCATCCATCCCCTGCAGGCATCCATCCGCCTGCAGCCCGGGCCAGGGGGTCCCCTCCTGCCTGGGTAATCCTCGCTGCTTTAGGTGACACAGTGAGAAGCCTCGGGGAGGGATCTCTGCTTCTTCCCTCTTCGCCATGGGGAAAGAGCGGCAGCTCCCCAGAGCCAGACTCATCCCTCCTGGAAACACCAAGAGCTGGAGCGTGTGATCAAATAACAAAGCACAGAGGAATCACCCAGAGCGAGTTTTCCCTCTGATCTTTGACTCTCTGTCCCTTAAAAGACAAAATTTAGCATATCATTAAGGAGACTTCAAGCTGAGTTCTTAACGCAACAATAACATCTTTCAAAGCGGCTTGTAAACTTTTTCCCCACTGAAAGTGCTGTGAGAGCATCACCATGCAGACAAAAAACACGGATCTTACTGTATTATGTGGCAAAAAATTATACTGTAAGAGTGTAACTGCAAGAAGAAAGCTCTGTATCTGTGACAGCTGAAACAGCCTTCTTCCTTTTATAAATTCCTGAAGCTAGTAGAGAGCAAAATAAACCCCTGTAAGTTTATATATGAATAATGAAAATGTTATTTTTTCCTAAAAGGCCTTGAAATGGACAGAGTAAGAAAAAATGCAAGGAAATGCAATCAGTGCAGCCAAGGAAAGATATTTCCAGCTCCTGAGTTACCACAACAAAAATGCAGGTGCACCAGTCATCCCTAAAGGAGAAAACCGACCCATCTGCACCAGCGATATGCCTAAATACCAGTAACTGAGCCTGGCAGCTGTAGAGCTGGGCATCTTGCCATTTCGTGAGCAGCACGCCTGCTATCAGAGCTCCCCCATCATACCGACTCAAGACAAAGTTTATAATTTCTCGTATTAAAGAAGTCCAGAGATGTGCCTGCAGCTCTCTCTTCTCTCTGGCTGCAGCACATCTCCCACCTCACGCCTGGCACCACAGGAGGAGCTGGACAGTGGTGTGTGATTTACCTCCTCCAAGTAAACAGGAATAAATGAAGAGAAATGGATGTACCAGAAACAAAGCCTAAAGCTCACTGGGAGAAGAAATAGTTTTCACATACCATGCTTCATTTTGACATTATGCCTAGTATTTTGGATAGGGAATTTGCCTCTTTTTCCCCCTAGCAACAATCCATTTCTTCATGGCCGCACAAAATTAACCTTATTTACTGTTAGGGAAAGCACAGAGCAGGCAGTTGGATTGCTGTACATGGTGCAAGTTCTGATAAATGTAAGAACTGAGATTAGAGCCAGTCTGATGTTCTTCACTAAAAAGCAAGCATTGATATGGCATTCAGCCTGAGAAATTAAAGAACAGCTAAATCAGGAAATGCAATTATTGTAGAAAGCTCAATCTTAACTTGGTGTTCTCCTCCATCAGCCTTAAACTAACGGCCTCTCTTCATGTAATTACAGACTATTAGTTACACCAAACCATATCTGCATACTTACACAATCTTACTGTACCTCTAATGCACATACCATTCTGTAGTATTAACGCTGCTTCAAATTTAATTTATGTGGGTTTTACTCCAGGGTAATTCAGGACTTCAGTGAAGATCCCAACTGCTGGTGCCTGATTAACTGGAGTCAAAGCTGTAAGAATGACTCACCAAAAAAATAAACCCACTTGCGGTCAGCACAGCAGGGACAAAACTGACAGGCTGATGGCAAGTGTAAAGGTCATCATAATAACAAAGTTAAAGTCTTCAAAAAGAATTAACAGAAAATTGGCTATTTTAGGTTCGCTCCAGGCCAAGGATTTTGGCTGTGGGGCCCTGCCGTCCTGAGAGCTCTCCAGCATCCAGACCAGGGTTTGCCCTGCAAAGCACCATGCAGAGACAGAGCACAGCCAGAGGAGCGAGTTAGCCACCAGCCAGCTGGTCCCTGCAGCTGCTCCATCCCACTGATGGTTTAACAACTGGGATCAGGAGCTTTAAGACACATTTTAAACAGTTCCCAAGCAGACTTTCCTGCACTTTGTTGATTGGCCTATTCCACTGATCTAAATACGATAAGAGGTAAAAACGTGAACACACTTTCTGTGGTCACCCATAGAGGAATCCGCTGCCTGGAGCATATGAGGAAATAATTATTTTTATTTTTTACATGCATCACTCAAAAATATTCCAAAGGCCAAAAGCTTAGCCTAGAAGTACCCCTAAGGTAAAGATCTTAGTTTTAAGGTGCCTCTGGCTGAGCTTTCATGTTAAAGACACCTAAAAAGCTAACCCTCTAGCTTAAGGGCACCTTTGAGCTAAGCTTTAAAATCGGCTCAAACATAAGTGATTAAACATCCCGGCCTTTGTGTCACCTCTGCTGGAACCTCCAAAAATGCTAGTGGCAAAGCCTGGGCACAAACTGAGAAATGCGGAAAAACGGCAAACTGTGAAAGGCTTCAGAGAAAACAAAAAGATAGTTACCTCAGGGCTACATAAACACAGGAATTGCTCCACTGTTTGGTAGCCTTTCTGAGCCAGGGAACTATTCATACAAATACTCTGGGAATTACTGTAACTTCAAAATCATTTACTTTAAAGGCAAGTCACATTTCGGTCTTTTAAGGATCCCGAATCTTGTGAGTATCAAGCTATTCAGGAAATAATCAGTCTGCTTAAAGATAGCTTTTATTATTTAGTGTATTTTTTCCCTAAAATGGTATTTAATTTTGAGCTAAAAGTCGGTTTCACTAACAGCACCTGAGTGGTGCTTGTTGCTTACCTTGCCATTGAGAAATTTATACATCAGGCACCGGACAGTCTGAACACTTAGTATCAATAAACTAAAGGTGAAGGTATTCCTAAAGCAATAGATTAACTTCCTTAGAGTAATCACATTAAATGAACCAAGTTAGCTCCAGGCCTCATATACTAAAGCAGACGCTGTGTGACCTTTTCTAGCTTAGCCTTTGTCAAAATACCGATACTGAATAGAGAGTACAGGATCCACGTTTGTAAAATGTATTTGCATATGTTTGTACAAACTTGAACGAGGAGCAGAGCCCACACACACCCAAATACAAGGAGGTCTACAAAGACATATGAGGACTTGTCACGTCCTCCAGGCAAGTCCGGCAGACTCGAGCAGCATCACAACGCTAACGTATTCAGCAACAGGCTCCTAACGGGCAGTTGTGCTTTTTGCACGACTCCCACTGCCCACAGAGGTGAGGAAGCCAAATTGGAGATGCCCCGGGGTCAGGGAGACACAGAAGACAGAGGAGTGCTGTGACTTATCAAGCAGCAGAGATCAGAATTAGTCCCTGCCCTCCCTTGCTCTCTGCACGCACAGTCTGTAATTTAGAAGTACACATAATTTCTGAAGATCAAATGTAGATACACTTTCTGTTTAAACTCCCTGCAGCACAGACCTAAACTGCTGGCGGGAGGAGAGCTCACTGCTGATCGAGCTCCACGTGGATTCACATCTGGTACAGCAGCAGCAGCGGGCACTGCGCTGGGACCAGGCTGACAGCCATGGGTCATCCTGGCGTCCCCTCGGGATAACTCGGGCAGGCTCTGCCCTCTCTCGAGGTATAACAGGGATCAGGACAAGGGCCTTCTGTACCCAGCAGAAGGGTGGAGCGGGACTCCACTGCGGGCTGGTGCCTACCCTCGCCGCGGACAGTCACTGCCCTGTGCCTCTACTGCAGCTGCAGCTCAGGCAGAGCCCCCCCGGGCACGGGTGCCAGCCATTCTTCAGAGGCCTTGAAAGAAACATTCATTTTCAAATACGTAATATTTACCCCATTGATTTTTTTAAATCTATTTATTAAACTGCCTTTTCATTTCTTTTCTTCTGCTCAGGAATACAGCTGCTCTGTGCTCAGCGCAGCTCCCCAGGGTAGCAGTTCAGAAGGGCAAACACTGTACGCCAAGGCCAGGCCAGGAGGCTAAAGCAGGGAAGGCGTGAGCAGTGTTACCAGGGCAGCCGCCACCAGTTGGCACCGCTGACAACACGTGGAGCACCCATGGAGGCCCTTCGAAGGCGGACAGCCTGCCTCCCTACCAGCGGCTCTGTGGGCGATGCAGGAGAGTCCCAGCACACTGGCTTGGCACGAAGGCGGCACAGCTCCCGCCTGCCCAGCTCTTTCAGGAGCCCCGACCATGTCCCCTGGAGCCCAGCCTGCACAGGCACCACCAGGCTCAGCTCTGCTCTCACTGGGAAACCTGGACCAGCTCTACCGACTACCTGCAACTGCAGCAGATGTACATACCCACGGAGCCAACCCGGCCACATCAGAGAGAATTCCTTGTCCTGGGCATGCTTTTTAATTAATCTTACCCTACATGTTAACACTAAAAGGCATACTGAGGATTGAAGATTCTCCCCAGAGGAAAAGAAAGTAGGGAAAATGACATCAGCTTGGCTTTAAAATAAAGTTTTCAGGAGGGTGGAGGTGAGGAAGCCTGACAGCTTAACCCTTAACAAACCTTCATTTTTCACAGTTACCTGACACAGCCATGACCGACTATCTTCAGCAATACAGAAACTCACGACTTCAGCCAGAATTCCTATACTGTGCATAAAAAACTCATCGCAGTGGAGGACACAGATGCACTAAAGAGCACAAGCTGAATTTAAGTTAACAGCACCATTGGCCCAAAGTCATACAGATGCCAACCGATCAGCAGGCTGCCATACAGTAAATATACAAGACGCATTCTCTCCTAAGGATAGATGATTTTCTTCATCACAGCACCAGTTCCCTTCCTGGCTATCCCACAGTAAGGGAAAATAAAAGGGCCCAACAAGAGTAATAAGAGGTTCAGAAAGCTTCATTTGTAAGGACAGGCTCAGACAGGGAATTTAACTGAACGAGGCTAGATACATCATCACAATAAAGCCAATGCTGAGCAATTCGCCTGCAGGCTACATAGTGTAGGCTGAGAATCATTTTAACTTGCAGATAGTTTTGTTAGAGATAAATTAACACAAACCATGAAGACAGCTCAGCACTAGAACTGATTACCAGCAAAGACAGCAATTTGGCATCCTTTGAGGATTGAGACGTGTTTGACAAGAACCTGTTAAGTTCTCTGCTTTACTAGAGCCTGCTGCAAACAGAAAGATGATCTAAGTGACCTCCCTAGCTCTTACCAGCCCTCCAGCCACTCATCGCTTCTCTGACTGTATGTTTCCATCCTAACTATAATAATTATCACTTAAAATCACTTAAATATTGCCACTTAAATCTTGGGAGAAGCAATACGACATGATGGTTTTCTCTTGCATATAACCTCCCGTTCAAAAATCTCAAGTTGATTTATTAATTCATTTATTGCTAAATTAGAAGAGCCTAGAGACCCACTGGATGGGAGTTAAGATTCCAGACCAAATCTGGCATGGATGAAGACCTTTTATAAGAATCCCTGTACTATGTCAATATTACCAATAAGTACAGTTAATCCCGCTAGATGACTCCCAAGGGACTTTTCAATGCTATTTTTTTGATTCCTTCCAAAATGCCGCTAAGAAATCTACCCATGTTTTCTTCCAGCCTTGACCCAATACTTTGATTTTGGAGGAATGTGTGAAATCCCAGACTGCTGTGCCAGCGGTCCCACTGAGCACAGGTCGGAATAGGTGGAGTATCAACACCACCATCTCCCAGGAAAGCCAGAGTTCCCAGTAGAAGCGCCAGATGCACAGCCAGGAGGGCAGCAAGTACAGCCACGACAATAACGTAACAAAGACAGCTGAGATGTTAACTAACAAGACTCAGACCCAGATCACGGCCTGTGGTAACTGCACAGCCAGCCCATTGTTTTTTAATTCTGCAGCTGCAATTCAAGACCTTCCTGTGCTCCCCACCACCACTTGTTGTTCTCCAGCATGAGTCACATTTGAGCAGTATCGCTCCTTTCACATCTGCATCTGACAGCAGCTAGGATGAAGCATGGCAGGGTTTCAAAGCCCTTTCTTACCAGCAGCGGCTCCTCCCCGTTCGTATCACACACACAAACCTGCTGTACCCGTTGTGCACTGTCTCAGTTTTGGATATGCTGGATGTAGGAAGTTTTCTTTTATCTCTCTGTTTCCTATTTCCAAAGCAAACAGAAATCTATCCACAGTACAGTCTGAAGCAGTTTTTTCCATGAGAAAGAAAACCAGCCAGCATCAGAATTCCACACTAATGATTACAAACCTTGTGCTTGGCCTACTACTGATCGTAATGCACTACCACCATAACTTTCTATAAGTTACTGATTTAGCCATTCTAAATTATTTGCATGAATAAAGAATGTGCAGGAACGAGCTGCAGAGTAACACCAAGCTCCTGAAGGACTCTTCAAAGCAAGAAATATCGAGACTTGTTGGTGCAGAACAAACAGCGAGTTTATTGCTTATATCAGTACTGCTTGAGCCTACTCACAGCAATGACTGAGCTCTAAACCTTTGGCCTAACGTGACTCACGGTCAGTGGACACTTTCTTCTGGTCCTTCACAAAAGTACGTGGGAAGTATAAAAGAAGTGCTATAAAGTTTCTTATTACATTATTATAGTGATCAGAGTTAATAAAGTAGTACAAAACCTATAGCATGTATTTGTTTTGAACCTAGCTTGAAAGTAACAGTGCTTCTTTGACATATACCTCCTAAATGTGTTTTCATTGTATTGTCCAGTTTTTTAGCACCGCAGTATCAAATGTGCATCATTATTTTTCTGTTACAATTAAAAAAATGCATCTAGGCCTTAGCAGTAAATTCAGATATTGGATAAAGTATTTAATATTAAATAAAGATTAATATTTAAATAATCCCTATCAATTGCAATGTTAGTGAGCAAACTGAAAGCAGATGCATTTGTATTGTTCGCGGGTTTGTATCTGCACCAAACTAACATACTATTGCACAGAGATCCCACAACTGCAGTGATGAACGGCTACACTTGTCAGCCCGAAATACAAAGTGATTCAGCCTAACTCAATGGCAACCAAATTTGGAAAAATTTGGAAGTTCTGAAAATGTATTCAAGTTGTTGGCCTGTCAAATTAATAATGCAGTTAAAGATCTCCTAAGCACAATAACAGATTTTAACAATAGGAAATAACTATTACATGTCTAAACATCAATTAAAGTATCCAAAAGAATTAATACTTCTACAGAACAGCCAACATTTCAAACCCTGCTCAGAAAAGTGCACAAAAATACATTTCTGTTTGAATTCTGGAAGAAAAACATATGCATGACTCGAAGTTTGGCGATTGTATAACCTCAGAGAACTCACTTCCCATCTTTGTGCTTGCTTCCTCGTCTGCAGGAAAGGATATTGTTTTCTTAATTCAAAGGCTTTTTTTGTGAAGGTTACTTAACTAAGGATTTCAATGATCTTTGATATCCTTGAGTTGAACATGTTACAAAAATAAAAAAAAGTTTGCATTTAAAAAACCAGGCAGTTATTTTGATCAGTATATACGTATTCATTCTGAAGTGTTTTATTTTGTAAACGTACATCCCAAGTCTGGCAGCTGCTGCAGCCTATCCACAGTTCTCAGCAAACCTGATACTAACACATGCACATTTCTGTTACGGCACCAGTCCCTCTGTCCATTTAACACTTTTTCAGAAAATAATAAATGATAGGAAGCCCACTGTGCACACTCTACATCGAAAGATATATTTGGATCAATTTTCAGTGCACGCACCACTGTGAGAACAAGGCAGACCCAATTACCTGCTTTGCATCTTAAGTAATAGATCAAGAAATGCTTTTCCACAGCAATATTCCTCATTCAAATACAGTTCAGGAGTAGCAATCAGGGTCCAAAGGACAGTATTGTGGGCTCAAATTCTGTCAAGCTGCTATCATTCAGCCAAGCTACAGGCATACCTTGAAGGTCAATGGGACACAAGCGTACATTCCTATGTGCTGCTGAGCGGGACTGAATTCAAACATGCAACACTAACCCCATGTCTGAATGTGTCACCGAGCTGTGCTATTAAGGCCCAAGTAATCAATATTTTCAAAAGATCTCAAAACAGACATGGTATACTATACTGCATCCTAAGCCACACGCCTTGGTATGAGGAGGACCGGCGTTTCTGGATGACAACGAGCACCGGGAGCGTGATGGCAACAACAGATCACACAAGAGAAGCCAGCAGGTTGCCTGCTTAGCCACACCACGTCCACCACCTAAGGCACTTCACTTGCACCAGCTTTCTCCAGGTGCACCCTCTCCTTCCCGTTCGTTACCATAATCCCACACCTCCACAGTAATGATAACGATGCTGGATCATTTCCATGGGCACTGCCAGTCAAGGACTGTAACTTCACAGCACAGCAGAGCCGAACAACAAACCAGTCTGTGAGGAAATAAATGAGAGCTCAGCTGCAACTTTCTAAAACCATTTCATAGGCAGTGCCAGAAGAGGATAAACAAGTGTACTTGAATTTCAGGTTTATTACAGCTTGGTGCACAGTCCTTGTTCTCTGTTCCAGGCTCTTTACTGACCTAGATCTCTCATTTACAACTCTGGGAATTTGGGATGAATGAAGAAAAGAATTCTTACGGTGAGGTAATAGAGAATTCATCGGGATTTCAGGTCTCAGTCTGGACGGAGCTGGGATCAGAAAGGTCTTTGGAGGAACATCTTTGCCAGGAAGGGGTGAGTACAGAGGGTGGTGCAGGGGCACGACAGAGTTTCTCCTCTGGTTAAGAGGGACACCTCTGCCAGGCTGGGTGAGGAGCCTTTTCTCTTTGACAGGCTCAGCCGTCCTGTGCCTTCTGTCTGTCTGCAGAGTAAAGCCTGGCTGGAAGACTGACCAGGGCAGCATCTGACCGAATCTGGCCCCTGAGGCATCGCAGCTTCACCCCATGAACAGTTCTGTCCATTTGTGAGTCCGCACTCCACCAAGAGTGAACCAGAGATACCAAATCGCAACTTCATCACTTCAAAACATGGAATTACGAGCACTAGATCCTGCTCCTGCTGCATCTCATATATTGAGGGTTCTTATATGCTACATTGGCCTTTTTAGCCACTCCGAGAGGACTGAGGCAGGAGTCAGGCTCTTACCTGGCTTCTCTTCTCAGTTCTGCAAGTCATTTAGCCTGTAACAGAGTCATTTAAACTTTCCAGACCTCAGTTTCACCCCAAGTTAATTATATGCATATGATAATTGGTCTGAGAAACAGTTCCGTACAAGTTTCGTTCTTTATATATTGTTTGCAATGGAGAAGAATAGATAGCACACCGGTGTGGCATTCTTTCTTTGACTCTTTTTTCTTCTCTTGGTAGTCTTGTATGACCTCCCTCAAAACAGCAAGGTCTGCTTCTCCACTGAATTACTTATGCCAGGAGAACAAGCCAAAAGTTTCTTATTCAGAATATCTTAAGGAGCTGTGCCTTTGGACAAAGCCAACATGAAAACAAAAGAACTCTTCACAGACATTTTCAAAGAAAGACCTCCAGAGTTAGTCTGAGTTATCTATTGCTATAATTTTATCTGCTTAGAACTTCAGAGAAAATAAAATTTTAAAAAAGTCTATACTGTCTGCTTGGACTAAAATATAGCAACCTAAGTGGATATAATATTTTAGCCTGGAGTGTCATCATCTACTGCCCAGTCCTTCCTGCTTGACCCTTCCACTCCGTATCTTCAGCCTTACAACATTCGTGGTCAAGGCATCGGGAGCCGTGGCAAGGTACTCCCCACAGCACTTCTTTTTTGCTAGATACACACAGGGGGCAGAGACTGAAGCCAATCATCTCAAAACCAGCCATAAGCATACATCCCTACAGTGTTTGTCTGGATTTTCCCATTGCTCACAGATAAGGTTGGCAATTCAGTCTATGCACACACTCAAATTAATGAGTCTGTAGAAAGCTGGGTGACAAGGAAGGGTGTTTTTCCTCCTTAACTAACTCTGGTTAGGGCACATGAGGAAAATCGCTGTGGTTCCACATAGGGGAGTAGCAATGGTGTGAAATTTTGACCCTGCGGAACTGTTTGGACAACTGCAGATGATTCACAAAACTGTCTGAGAGTTCATACACAGCAAACACGTATGCAGTCATATTACACAGGGTTATAAATCAGCATGAACAAGCATTCCCTATGGGAGAAGTCCCACTGAAGTCTCAGTGAACACACACCTGATACCTTGCATTCCTACCCAGCAAATACAACGTTCAAACACTGGTGAGAACATTTCGTTTATCCCAAAAAGCTGCAGAGCTGTTTTGCCAAGACCTGAAAACAGGCTTTACAGAATGAGGGAAAAGGCACAGGTAACCAAACGCAGGCAGTGCTACATATGATTTTTTTCATTTTCTTGGGAATATACAGATGAATTAAAGGCCACATTTACAAACTACATAAACCTGAAGAACATGTACCACCATAACTAGAAAGTCTTCCTTAAGCCGGTCCTGCTGCTTGCTTATTCGCACCATTAGTGCAGAGTTAACAGTAAACCAAGAAGCATTGACAAGAATAAACAAAGTCATTTTCTGCTAAGCCTTCAGACGCCCTCCGAGCCTTTTTTTCTGCCTTCTCAGCCTTCTCCCGTGATAAACAACAGCCTGGTAACAGCCGCTTCCCCGGCTCCCTGGGAGGAGAAGCAGGCTCGGGCACCGCGGGGCTCTGCCCGCAGCACAGCCGCCCCCGCCCGCCCACCCGCGGCGCGTACCTTCGGCGTGGCAGCTGGAGGAGAGGATGGCGCTCGGCGGTCTGAAGATGTAAGGCAGATAGCGCGAGAAGCATTTCATCTTCCAAACCCGTAATTAAAAAAAAAAAGGGGGGGGGNAGAGCGCTGCCGCAGCCCGGAGAGCCGGCAGCCGGGCAGCGGCCGGAGCGAGAGCGCTGCCGCAGCCCGGAGAGCCGGCAGCCGGGCAGCGGCCGGAGCGAGAGCGCTGCCGCAGCCCGGAGAGCCGGCAGCCGGGCAGCGGCCGGAGCGAGAGCGCTGCCGCAGCCCGGAGAGCCGGCAGCCGGGCAGCGGCCGGAGCGAGAGCGCTGCCGCAGCCCGGAGAGCCGGCAGCCGGGCAGCGGCCGGAGCGAGAGCGCTGCCGCAGCCCGGAGAGCCGGCAGCCGGGCAGCGGCCGGAGCGAGAGCGCTGCCGCAGCCCGGAGAGCCGGCAGCCGGGCAGCGGCCGGAGCGAGAGCGCTGCCGCAGCCCGGA
>VYZW01046938.1:1961-13802 GCA_013401315.1 Balaeniceps rex
ATTTTTGGAGAAATAGTAACAACAATAACATTCCAGTACTTTCATATCAGAAAAACTGACGTGCTTTGTTCTACTTGTACAACAGTAGGGAAGGAAATGACGGAGCAGAGATGGGACTTTTAAATAAACCTTGGCAGGCTACACTGTGCTCTATTATTCCTCCTTCTAAAATGTACCTTCATAAGACCCGTCCATGATGCTAACACTGTCCTCTGGCACAAGAAATGGTGATTCCTCAAAGACTTCTCTCACCTGAAGAAAGTAATAATGATTAGATTCCTTGGTCTTAAGAGTTTTGTTCTGCTCTGATGGTGACAGAGAAAGTTTTCTTTTTCACAGAAGTATGAAATAAGACAAGTGTGTGGAGTAGACAAAATTATTCTTCTTTCAAGGGCCAGGAAAGAACGAAACAAGTATTGTAGGTCTGTCTCCCCATGCCTTCTATCCACATCAAGACAGAAGATTTCAGGACCATACAAAAAAGTCTGTGAAGTCTGTGACTTTCATACTATCATGGGATTACAGTCACTTTTCACAGCTGAAATTCTCTTACGCTAAATAGAATGGAGAACTGAGTCATGAAAGACGAAACAGGAGAGCAATACTAGTGCATCCAAAAGGTCTTAGTATTACCTCTAAAAGCAGAGCCCGAGCTTTCTCCTCCGACAGCAAGCGCAGTCCAGCTGTGGCTTTTAACACTACCGGGGTCTTCTTCCAGAGATGAGGTGGTACAGCATCTATGGCCATGTCCAGCAATCTTTTGACGGTTTCAGCACCCTAAAAGGAAACAGATGTTGTTTTCCTTATGGTTTCCTCCTACAGGCCATCAGAAAACAGGCCTCCCAATTCCCCCTCAACACTAGTGAAACCAGTATTCAGTTGCAGAAAATACCCACACACAAGGTAAGGACAAAAACTGTGCTAGATATCTCATAAGAACCTTAGAGAGAATGTCTGCATTGGAAGGACGAGTGTATTCAGAGATAGATCTTAGGCGAGAGAAATGTCATTGTTTGGTGGAAAGTATTATTTGAAAGGATGGAGGGAGGCAAGGGAACTGAGTATCTGACAAACCTAGACATCTTGCAGTATGATGAAACTAAATGGTACAATTACTGACTGAAGCTGCAAAGGTCAGGAGGAATGTCTGTAGATTTCACTCAATGCAATACAAGAATTCCAAGTGTGTCCATAGCAAGTAGTGTAATTAAAATGCCAGCTGTAGAATGGTTACCACATGAGGTACAGGCATCACTGCTGGGCTCTCAATTATTTACACTGCTCTAACAATTACAGTTTGGCGTTAGCAATAAACACTCTCCTGTGAAATGTCTAGACATTTCTTTTGGGGTGAATTCTTCTCCTCTCCTACCCAAAAACCAAAGACAATTTAGTGAAATAATGGGAGATCTCATCAAAGTTTAAAAAAATCCAAAAGCCATTCACTTTTCCATAAAGTTTCTCACTCAAATTCCTGTAGCACTGAATGCAACTGAGCAAACTGAGAAACCTGAAACTCCCCCTATGCTAGCCCCCAACTCCAAGACTGCTAAAGCACACAAGGTAGAGTATCTAATCTACCATTTCTCTGGCACCTCCTTTAGCTTGTGAAAGAGCTTACTGTCAGCACAGGGGATCTGGAAAACAGCAGCTTACTTCAGGACTGGCCCTGTGTATCACCACAACAGGATTATTTTAGTGCTCTCTGCTCTGTTGCTCATTTCTGACTCCTGATCCAATAGAGCGGCATGGAACAAGTATACTGTGCATGAATTTACAACCACCCCCATTTGAAAATAAAGAGGATTACACCTAACTTCAATTTCTTATTAAAATTATAAATTTATATGTTAATTAATAACTCTGATTGTGGAAGATGGAACTGTCCAACTGTGTGTTGAAAAACTCTGTATATACAAACAAAACAACAAAAGTCCTGAGGCAGTAGAAGAGTAGCTGCCTGTACCTAAATCATTGTTCAGCTAAAACTGTAATCAAATATTTGAACTGAGCATGACTGAAGCAAGTCCTACATACCACTGGCTTCCAAGCCATGATTCCAAAGATAACAGGAAAGAATCAAAACAAACAAATTATTGGAAGTCTGATGATAGAAGCAGAAAATACACTTAGAGAAATATTAAGGCCTGCCTTAACCTAAGTGCATCTTTATTCTTCCCCTTCTCCTTACCCTGTTAAGAAAAATTAACTTTTGTAGATCTTATTATACACACAAAAAATGTAAACATTTTTAGGAGTCAGAGAAATGAACCCTCTTTGCTTGTCAGTGTAACATGACTAAGAAAGAAAACCACCACAGTCTTAAGCCCTTACTTCTAAACTAGACAAATCAAAACAAAATATGCTCATTTTGAGCTGTGACCTGCACTGAAAATTTCAACCAAAAGGAAGGACTGAGGAAATTATTAGTAAATGACATAGGAGCATATATTTACACATATTTGGGGTAGCTATAGGGGAAATAAACATTGAATATGGATGCTGCTACAGCCAAAAATCACTTCGTCTTTGAAATTCTCAAAGGCATATAGTCTAGTTATATATAGCATTTACACAATTCATGAAGTCATTGTTCCATTGATTAAATATGTAAAACAACAGCTCCCATTTCACTGTGTAGAAATTAACTCACAGAAGTAGAGCAACAGGTTTAGAGCGCCAGCAATAGAACATTTACATTTTTTCTTGACTTTGCCATTACAATTAGTAATACTTGAACTGCTTGGTAGGGTCCAACTGATACTAGTGCAAGCAAGACCAACTCACAGGGAATGAACACCTTACCTTTTCAGGCTGATCGGCATATGCAGAAAGACCTGGCTTCACAGACTCAAAGATTTCCCCTTCCAACTCTGGAAGGTTTTCTGCACAAACGAAACATTACATGAAACAGTCAACAACTCAAGTCTTTTTCTTTAGTTTCAAAAAGGTTGCCTGCAACCCCTGTAAAGTGACTATCCTTGAATTCCCCTTGCAAACAATACTACTCCCCTCCTAAAACAAGGACTGCTCCTTCACTTTAGGAACATATTTAACAGAATGTTGCCCTTGTATCCTCCAAGTTCACAAACAATTTATTAAGAACACGCTGTTATAATTAGAAGTATGTTCATTTTGTATTTGTGAACTACAACGAGTTATAGCAATGCAGTATGACTGTTGCCTAGTTTTAACAAAATTTCTTTCCCTTTCTGTCCTCAAGCTAATTGTGAAATACTAATTCATATTAAGACACACAGAGTCAAATCCTGATTATTCTTAGGTGATTCATCCAACTCACAAACACAGAACAGAGCTGACTGGGCTCAAACACTGGGCTGCAAAGCCAAACAAGTGTGACTACTGCTCCCAAAGCAGCTTGGGTCTAGAAACTATACCCAAGTATTGCATATTACAAGTCAGGCTGAGTCCATCAGAGCTGGACGTTATACCAGTCCTTCCAAACTAAGTTTGAAATCATGTGAAGCCAAATAGGTGCTATGCGTGGCCATGAAGGGCTTATTAGCTGAGTCCCATCAACGAGCCTTCAACCTTTGCAACTTTGCTGGCTCACTGTACCCAAGCTAGTTCACCTTCTTGAATCCTATTGCATGTGCAGCCAACTTGGGTACCTCTGCACTGTGTCAGAAGCAGATATACTGCAGTGTGGTACATCTGCACACAGGAGTTCTCCTGGAAATGGCTCAGACCTTTGATGCTTATAACTCTTTAATTTACCGATTTTCATTTGCTACAAAATGTGACATATAAACATATGCAGAATTTAAGTATCTCTTGATATAATTCAAGGTATCATGCAACTTGACAAAAACAGCGTAAGCCTCTTTCCAACTCAGTGAGATGTTCCTTTAAACAGCCACATAGACGAAAATCTTTGGCAAGTCAGAACTTTCCAGTATACCCAGAATTGAACCTCTGAGTTTCAAAAGATCTACGAAAAAGGTATTTTCACAGCAAAACACCACCACAAATGGACAATAATCATCTGCCAGAAGACCATTTGAAGGACAAACTGTAGAAATCTTCAGTTGTTCCCAAAAGCTGTGTTGGGAAAAAAACCCTCTTTTGTGTAGTTGGAACCTAAGTCAACATACTCCAAGTGCACAGACTGATACGGGGTCTTACCTGGGCCCTTCTGCACAAAGGTGTAAATGTGAATCCGGGTTCCAGTACTTCCTGCATCAAACATTATGCCATAAAAAGTGTTGGCTTTGGCATTTATAGGGCACACGTTAGGCGGAAAGAAATCCTGAAACCACATCTCCCTGTTTGAATGGGAAAGAACAAAGGACAAAGAGGAAAATGCCAATGCTAGAAGGATGGGAAGTCTGGAAAATGCCATCTTGCCAGGACCCCTTGAGGCAGTCAAGCACGGATCAGCAATCACAGAACTGCAGTAGGTCCTGTAGAGAAAAGAAGCAGGAATAGAAATTACCAAGAGCCCTCTCCTTAAAAAGTTGGGGGTGGTGGTGGAAATCAGTCTGTACACATATATTCTGCCCTTTAGATACTTTTCAACACCTCATCCAAAAGATGTGATTTACTGCACTTAGTGCTACAACTGCACCTAAGTGATTTGTTCTTTCAGAGTAAAGGTTTCTCTACTTCCCAAATGCAGAAGAGTTAAAGTAATTTGCCTCCCAGTATTTCTAGTTTTGACTTTATTTAGACAATTTTTTCCTCTGATTTGGCTTGAAGGTTCTGAACATTTAGAGTCCCCAGAACCTCCAAAAAGCCCAAATGTTATCTGAAAAGAAGCATCACCAAAGGGGAGCTCAGGGCAGAACCACTTTGCCCTAACATTTACACACTTGAGATGCTGTGGCAGAACACAAGTGTTATTCAGAGTCACAAACAAAGAGAATTTCATCTCAGGCTGAGAACAGCTGCTGGGAGAGATTAGCGCACAGAGAGAGTGAAGGCATATCCATCCAGCAGCATCCTCATCCAGCAGCATCCTCATCCAGCAGCATCCTCATCCAGCAGCATCCTCATCCAGCAGCATCCTCATCCAGCAGCATCCTCATCCAGCAGCATCCTCATCCAGCAGCATCCTCATCCAGCAGCATCCTCATCCCCAAGAAAAGCCTGTGCTGCACAAGAGGGACTGAACTGTAAGGCATACCTGGGCTCTGCCTCTCAGTATTTTTCATACTTTTTCTTTCTGTCTTCATTTTGGTTTTTCATTATTTTCTCCTGACACGGTTTTCATTTTCAGAATTACCAAAAAACCCCACAAAACCCCACCACGCTCTCACATCTAGGCCAGTTGCCCCGAACACTCAGGTTGCTTAGACAGCTTCTAACAACAGCTTCTATAAGCCAAGGCCCCAAAGTTGTGTGACGCAGTCTTGGATATCAAGATACAACTACACCTCCTCTCTGTTAACACGTATCTCTTTGCATATATTTTTCCTAAGAAATGCTAATAAAGGAAAGATATGTGCACAGAAATGATAGGGTTCATTAGGTGCCCAGGTAAAAAGGAGGATAATATACAGCTTTGTTATTTGCATTTTAACAGCAGAAAAGAGCATGTGGCCAGATGCCCCACCATATGCAGTATTGCCTGCACCGATATACACACTGAGCACTCAGGATACAGAAGGTGCAGACAGCTCCTTATCATTCTCCAGACACTTGGCAACACATCCATCTGCCCACAGCACTGAATATTCTACTTCATACACCTGTTCATCTGCTCTGCCCAAGACCCTCACCCTCCCCTAGCTCTTACATTCGATTGTCTTTTAGTGATCTGCTCAGCCCCACTATGTTCATTCTCTTGAAATCTTTATTTGCCTTCTCTACCCTACATTTATTCATTCCTAATCCTAACCTCCCTCCTTTCCTTTCTATGTGAACCTGACACAGCCACTATTTCCATACACCTTTCTCCCACACCCAAAGAACTCACTTATCCTCCACTACCTTTTATCCCAGATTTAACCCAGGTATGACTTTTATTATTTCCATCCTTCACCTTTGTCCCCAGTTACAGCAAAGTGAGATTAACTTTTACCCATTCTTAGTAAACAATGTCACATTGGGTCATTCCTCGAGTGCCTCTAAGTCACTCAAGTGTTCAGCTATCTCTAGGGCAAACAAAATGCACAGCCCACTGCAGAAGGGTAACCTTGCCTGTCTTCTGTGACCTTTTTTGGTATCCTCCCATTCCTAGTAAACACAGAGCGCTGCAGGCAGAACCACAACCTCTTGACCTACTCTGCCTTGAAGCACATTCTGAGAAGAGGAAGAAGCAACTTTACAATTCCACCAAAAGGCAATAGCCCTGGCCACCCTCTGTGACAGATCAACTCCAACTGTAGTAGTTTCTAAAGCATTCGCATTTTATGTGGAAATGAGTAAAAACTTAGTTCCAACCCGTAACAACTTGAAAGTCCTATCCTGAACAGAGGTCATGAACAGCACTGAGCCATTTGGCAGCTTCATAGCTATGCATTTGTACTAAGATGCAGATGGCATTACCTACGTTTGCTTCATCACAGCAAGGAGGTCTACTGAAAATCCAAGAAGCTGTGCTGTTTTAACAAAACATAAGACGCATTAATGAGTACTACTTTCTAGCTGGTCAGAAGAGGTGCAATCATGCAATATAAGGATTTTCCTTACTGAACAATCACAAATGCAACCCAAGCACCTGCCTTAAGAACAAACTCCAGAGTCCTATTTCAAACTGCACAAGTGACACTTACGCAAGCCTCAGAATCTCCAATGATCCAAAAATATCTGAGCAACTGCCATCAGTAACATATACTTTTCTTGCCACATCTACTAGTGGATGAGCCTTAGCCTCCTATGAAACACTCCCTCACTAAGCTTCTCTTCTCTATCCCTTCTCAGACATCCACCACCATTTCACACTTTCCATTTTCTGCTTCTCCGCTGACTTTTTTCCTTTCCACCTTTATACTCATAAGGACCAAAAAAACCCCCACCCCAACAACCTTGGGATTTTATTTTTCTCCACCTTCATTAAGAATGAAAAAAGCAGATCAAGCCTCTTCGATGAGTGGTGCAAACCATTTCACCAAGCACACTAGCAAAACAGTGTCCACATGAAGCATAAAAATAGATGAGGAGAGTAAGAAATCAGAGACAAGAGAAGGAAATGGGCAGAGCGTAACAGAAATGGCAATGAAAAAGGAATTTGGAAAGAGAGGGTCAGAAGAAAGAATGGAAGAAAAAATTTAGGGCAGAGATATACAAGAGATTAGTTACCGAGAAGGAAAAATATTTCCAAAAGAGTTCCTCTCAAGCAACTTAAAATCCTAGCTGCTGTCAGAATACAACAGGATGGATAAAAGGAACAACAAACAGAAAGGAGAAAACAAGGTAACAGTAATATAAGCACAAGTTCATTAATATAAGCAAGCAGGTAAAATGCACAGATCACCATCAGTAGGCCCCAGTTACTGCTTTTATAAATGAGCAGCAATAATCAACATCAATTGTGAATATGTTAGGCACACACCTGAAGCAGGATGGAAGAAGCTATTCCACTCCGGAGATTCCTAATGAAAACCACTTTGGAGCGCTGCGACAAGAAACACTGCAGCTGCACTTCTTTTCTTCACCTTTGCTTTCAGCTGGTAAGAGTGGACTATGTATCAGGCAAATTATAAGGTCATGGAGGCAGTCCAGTTGCTTTATTCAAATCTGAGTTTATCATTGTTCAATACAAGCAGTGAAACATGCTCAGGTAATTACACAGGACGAATTTCAAGAAGTTGAAAGTTAACCGAGTTCAACGCGTTAGTAAAACATTTACGGAAACATTACAGTTGACCTCAAAAGCACTGGCCTGAGTCCAGTACAAGGTAGAACACTCATTTCCCAACACAGAGAAACACATGTAAATATCGCCTGTATAAGGCAGATTTTAGATACTAAGCCAAAAAGTTCAAGCACATCCAATATACAGATTTGGGAGCTACACAGACTGTACGATCCAAAAATACTGGGATGCTGCATAGACTGCCAAGACTGAAAGCATGAATAGGAAGCAAAAAACAACCCAAGCAAAAAACTCCAACCCAACTCTCCTTAAACAACAAAAGTAAAACCAATGCCAGAATAATAACAATAAATCTGAAGACAGCAAAACACAACCTTACTTAGAGTTTGCCATACACAGAAACACTGGCAATTTTCAAGATAAGAAAGTCTCACCCTCATTCTTGAATATTTCTGACAAAAAATGCAAAACCCAAAACACAGCAACAGGAGCATCTCCCTGTAAAAAGGAGTCTGTCTGATCTGAGGGGAAGGAAAAGCAGTGTACCCGAGATACACAAGAATTTCCCTTCTGTTTCCTAAAATATTATTGGGAAATATTTGGATATAAAGAAACATATTAGAAAATAGTCAGAAATATTTAGAGGTATAAATAGGCAAATATTTTAGGAAACAAAATAGATGAATCGTGTAATTCAATTCATATTGTTATTTATTGCTCAAGCACACCAAAAATCATTCAGAATGGAAGGTCTATTTTCTGCACTAAAACAGTAACAAAATCTATTTCCCAGATGAGCAGCTTTTACACTTAACACTCATGACTAGACAAATACTTTTTTTTTTTTTTTTTTTTTTTTTTTTTTTTTTACAGAAACAAAAAGTCATTACATTTTTTCTGGACTTATTTTTATCTAGTAAGAAAAATGCTTTCTTGGATTGTTTTGACAAAAATTTAAGCTTCTTAAAAGTCCACAGTTTAAAAATCACAACAGAAAGAATAACTGAGTTCATTGGCAGAACTTCCCAGCATTTCCATAAAGATAATGGCACAATTTTCTTTGTGCACATACATTTGGGGTAAACTTCTGGGTCTAGAGCTTTAAA
The DNA here is from genome assembly GCA_013401315.1 of Balaeniceps rex. Classification (NCBI taxonomy): domain Eukaryota; kingdom Metazoa; phylum Chordata; class Aves; order Pelecaniformes; family Balaenicipitidae; genus Balaeniceps; species Balaeniceps rex. The sequence continues at coordinate 10,848 of VYZW01046938.1, forward strand.
CGCTAGAAAAAAAATAGAATCAACTCACAAACATGCATTATCAGCAGTTTTAATCTTTTTTCCCCGTACTGAGGCTCCAAATACGTATTATTTATTTATTCTCATTTCTGGCCAAGTGAGTTTTCAATTTTCCTATTTAATTAGACCAAGGCAGCTTTCCGAGACCACTGCATTAGTCTTATCTTCCTGCAGCGTGTTAGCGAGTGTCCCTTTACAATTTTGTAACTGTATACCTACAGGGGCTGTAAATAACGTCTTTTACTGGACCAACCGGGATTCTTAAGAAAAGATTTTGGGTGCAGAGAGATTTTGGATGCAGAAGGCTTCTGCTTCAATCTAAGCTTGGGGAGAACTCCAGTGCAAATTTCAGCACGACGCTACTAGTTGGGCACCTCGAAAGCATTCACCAGGGCTTCCCCAAGAGTAACCTGGAGACAGGCACCCTGACACCCCTTCTCCAAACCTAACTACCGTGAGGGCCGCAGGTTTTTTTAACTTCTATACACCTCAACGCCAAAACATTATTCCTTTCTCCACGTCAAACAGCTGCAATCTAAACCCTCACGCTTGAATGCGCCTAAAAAAAATCCCGCTACCTTCATTCTCTCTCCCTACGCAAAAGCCTCCGCGGCTCCCCGTTGCGCCCGCCGCCGCCGGCGGGGAGCACGGCCCTCGGGATCCCGCGGCTCCTTTCCCGAAGCCGGCACCGATAATACCAAGCAGAAACACCGATTTCCTTCCTCAGCATCCACCCGCAGCTGTTACTCGATCGAGACAGCGCGTCCTTCTGCCCGCCCCAGGCGGCAGCGCCGCGGGACGTAACGGAAACGCCGCCGACTTCCCGGCTTTCGAGGGTCTCACGCCGCTCCCTGGCACCTCCCCGCCGCCACACCCCGGCGGGGCTCCCTTCCGGGGCGCCGGGAGCAGGCAGGGGCCGGGCGGGGGAGGGGGGGGGTCACCCAGCCTCGGAGCGGCTCTCTGCCCGCTCCTCAGCCGCGCCCGGCAGGACGGCGGCAGCCCCGAGCGGGCCTCCAGCAGCCCCCACGCTCCCAACGCCGGCGCCGCTGGCACAGGGCGGCGGGAAGGGTCGCGGTTTCCATGGCAGCGCGGCGCTGCCACACAACTCCCCCCCGCCCCCGCCGCTGCGCGCGCTCACCGGTCGCTCGGAGCCCTGGCGGCGCCACATCTCGCCGGTCCTGCGCGTCACGTCAGCGCGCCCGCGTGACGCGCCCGTCGCGTGAGTTGAGCGTCACGGGATGGCGCCGTCCGGTTTCCATGGGAACAGGCGTCCGCGCGCCCCTCGCTTCGGCTGCGGGGTGTCTCGAGGCAGGCGACGCGCCAGGCGGACAGGCGACGCGGCGGCCGGTAACCGAGGCAACGGGGCGGGGCCTCCACTGTCACGGGCGGGGCGGGTTGCCGTGGAGACGCGGCGGCGGCGGTGGGGGTTATGGCGGGCGAGCGTCGGTCGCTGTGCTGCCGCGGCTCCTCCCGCTCCCGCGGGCTGACAGCGGCGGGGCAGGCGGCTCGGGTGTCTGAGGAGAAGCGGGACGAGGTCGACGCAGCGCTACGGGAGGCGCGGCTGGCGGCGACCGAGGCGCCCCAGCCCGAGTACCGCGAAGCCACCCGCCGGCTGGCCAGGAGCAACGCGGAGCTGCTGTGGCGGCAGCGGGGCGCGGAGAGGGAGGCGGCGGCCGTGGCGACCTTCCTGACGAAGCAAGGCCAGGAGAAGGCGGAGGAGGTGTGCGCGCAGCCCGGGCAGGCCCCTCTTCCCCCCGGCCTCTCGGTACAGCTTCCCGGTGTGCAGCCACCTGTAGCGAAAATACCTAACGGCAGGTCCTGCCCCCGCACTCTGTTTCGGTGCCTGCGGGCAAAGACGGCCGATGCCCGCTCTGCCCCAGGGCCAGGCCGCCGTGAGCGTGGCCTGGTGGGGCGGGTGAACGTGAGGCAGCAGTGCGCCCTGGCGGCGGGCGGGCCCTTCGCGGGCCGGGCTGTGGGGGGGAGGCCTTGCCCCTAGCGCCTTGCCTGCCTGGGACCGGCTCCCTGACCCAAGCAGACGGCGTCCGGTTTTGCTCCCCCTCAGTACAAGGGAGAGAGCAATGTACCGGAGCGAGTCCGGGGGAGGGGCACCGAAATGGTCGGGGGCTTCAGCACGTGGTGTACAAGGAGAGGCTGAAGCGTTTGTTCAGGTTGAAAAAAGAGAAAGCTAAGGGGGAATCCGCTGGGTTTAGCTGCCTGGAGAAGGTTTTAAAGAAAAAAGAGGCAAACTCTACTCGGAACACAATGAAGAAAAAAAAGCCCTACACTGTAGCTTCCATTTCCTCTATCACAGATTGTTTCACTTTAGTCCTATGCCTACTTTTCTAAATCCAAGTACCAAGCAAAACCCTTTTTCAGTTAGAAAAAGAAACCGAAAATGGAAACTAAAATTAAATTATTTTAACATCCTATTTATTGAATAAGAGAGTACAGAGGTCTGATCCCCAGAAGATTGGTGAGGTCAAATGGTAGGAAACAATTTTCTTGCTCACATCCCACCGTTTTCTTTCAGCCTATTCAGTATAGAAGATCTTACTCAGACCTTTTTCCAGCTGCCTGTTTTTTTCTCTGTACCTGTCTTTTTTCTCCTTTTCTAAACCACTTCTCTAATGCTGCACCACTATCCAAAACAGTAAGGAAGAAAACCCTCTGTCCACATAGTTTTAATTCTTCAGTAGAATTACAGATCTGTTTGTATCTAATATATGTGGGTTTTTATAGTTTAAGCTTACGTTATCTCCTATGCTTAACGCAAATAGTTTTACACGTGGTTTAATTGACCTGAACACTGCAAACGAGGGAACTTTTCCCTCTTTCTGTGTCTTCTCATAATTAAATTTGACGAGAAGAACACAGTGAGGATACTCCCTCCCCCCCCCCCCCCACCTTTTTCTTTTTTTTTTTTTTTTCTCACTTCTG
>VYZW01046940.1:7411-17805 GCA_013401315.1 Balaeniceps rex
ACTGGCTCAAGGGCGTGGAGGGGTAGGTGTGTAGCCACATGGTGAGGGGCAGGGAGGAATTTGGGACCACAACTTCCATAACTTACACCAGCCTGAATTAATGCGAAATGACACCTACCAACTGCCTGCATGAGTTGTGGGCCTGCAAGGTGAGGTGCTCGGATGGATCAGAGAGAGTAGACCGGTGATATTTCAGGCAGTTAAATTCCCTGGGAGGCTGCCTTAGAGAACAACAAAGCATGATCTGAGGATGCGCCTGCTCAGGACCCACTCTCAGTGCTACTCTCTGCATTTGCATATGGCTCTGTGGGAAGCCCAAATGCTGCTTTTTCCTTTGGTGGGGACAGGGGGAGAAGGTTTGAACATGAAGGCAGTCTTCCTGAAGGGTCAAAGTTCAAGCAGGGTGTTCTAATTTGGGTATATATATATAAAACTCTGTGTATGTATACTGTACATGTGTATATATCTCTCTATACTAATGAGTGGACTTAAGGCACTTTTTAGACTTTCAGAGTTATGTAAACTTGTGTATATGTTTGTGCTTTTAGTCAAAAGGAAGTATTGCAATTAGTTGCATTTTTTTTTTGTAAACCATCTCTATAAATATTTGAAAAGAGCTAACACATGTTGCAAATATTTGGTTAACGGTCTTTGTTGAAATGAAATTTAAGAAAGCTCTAAAATCATAATATCCTACCAGTATTAAGAGGTCATTTTGCGTATGTGTGAATGTTCCAGTTGAAGCCTGTTTCAGCCAAAACATCTGTTCAGTTATCTGTGATGGATGTGTGAATTTTTTGGCAAAACACCCACTCAATATTTTTAATAGTGAATGATAAACTTAAAGTTATATTTTTAATGTTTTAACATCATGTGCAAAAGTTGTATAACCAGATCTGGATCTATGTGGTTACCGCTATTTATACTGCTGTTGGGGCATACGACAGATGAGAATCCAGTGTGTTCTGAATAAACACAGAATAAAAAGATGGATCCTGTATTACCAAGATTATCATTTGAGTGTAAGGAAATAGAACAGAATAGCCAAGATAAATTGCAGTGGGAGTACAAAGAATCAGTAATATGTGCTATCCTCTCAAACTTGTGTAAATGAGATCTCGATCTGACCAAAGAACTTTATGGTTAAAGATACTATAATGCATTTAAGTTATCCTTGACCACAAATGCAATATCTGTGTAATATAAATGACAGTAAAGGTATGTAGTAACGGAAGGCAAAGACACAATTTTCTGTATCGTTTCTTTAGTAAGCCAAAATATGCAGTTAATTTATTGCCATGCCTTAGTCTGCTCATTCCTTACTGTTCGTCAATTACTGCTTAAATCTGTTATTTTTTTTTTACTTGTGTGTTTTTCTTGCTCCCAGTTTTTCAGGATAAGTGAGTCTCTCATCTCAGAATACTCTCCCTACTGCATGCCAACAACAAAAAGCATCTTGTGATCGGTATTAAACAGACAGGTTCAGTGATGCCCCCTGCAAATGGACCAGAGTTTTGCTTGAGACAGCTATGTTTGCTGAAGACTGCCAAAACAAGGGGAGGGGGGAAGCAAAACAACCCCCTCCCACTTTTTTCTTTTGATCTCAATCCTGATATATCATTTCTGATAAACTTAATGATATCACTTGATGTTTGATCACCTCTGAACTGTTCATATATGTTAACACTTATCCAGCGATGTCAGACACGTGAGGACAGTGAATGCTGTAGCAGTTTCTGTTATGAGACCGTGTCCTGAGGTTCTTTCTCAAGAAAGCAGTCACTGAAGTCCTTAGGAGCACACCCTACTGAGGCACTCAAAACTTAGCATAATATGAGTTTTTGCTGCAGGAATGACTTCCTGTATGTTCAGTTTGTGAATGCTTTTAAAGTACCCACTTAAGATGCAAGCTTAACTGTGTGACTCTATCGAGGCTTTAAAAATGATGGCTAGATTCTGCAGGCCTTAATAACACTAGTATAAAGAAACGTTTTTTCTCCATTGATTTCAGAAAGCTTTGACTTAGCGCTCATGAGTAGCTATCATGATGTATAGAAGGAAATACACTGGAGAGTAAATGCATTACAGGACACATCTAAGGATTGCAGTGCCTAACTTACAGGAAAGATTTGGCTTGAGCATCCTTAGCCTCTGAGCAACAGGCAGACCTCGCAGAACTCTCCTGAGAGTAGCTGGCTTTTGCTATGCAAGATTTGGGTATTCTGTTGCTGAACATATCTTCCCGTTATTAAGTCAGAGCCTAGCAGAGTGTGTATGTGGCTTTGTTACATAGCCTCCCTTTTCTGAACTTCTAATGTTTATCAGAAAATACTAGTACTTGCTAATACTATTCAGTATGGCAGAAGTATAGGAAAAATATGGCAGAAACGTGCTGAAGCAAAGGTACAAAAATGTTCAATGTGATGCGATTATATATATATTTTTTAAAAAGTCTGTCTAGGCAGAGGTACCATGTGATTTTCTTTGAGTGTGCTGATGTAAAAACCAAAAAGATTTATGAAAATGACAAAATGAGAAGTACTTCTAATGAGGCATAAAATGGATTTTAAGATGTGGATAAAGGTACTTACTGCTATCAGTGTATAGCACCGTATTTATTACAAAAATCTGGTAGTGATTTCCTGTCAATTTCAATTTGTGTGATACCACCAGGTTTGGAATAACAAATCTTACATTTTTGCTTTGCTAATTCTTTTCCCTCAAGGCACAAAAAACTTTGGCATTGTATCAGGTTAATATTCATAATCTACCTTCTATCTGCTAAGTATCTTTTTCATGGTTGAAAGTTAATGGCCCACCCGATCCTTACATCTCTAGAAGTGATTTGTTCAGCTTTCTACATAAATCTTCATATTTCAATGTCAACCCCAAAATAAAATCTTACTAAAATATGTTTTTGTTGAATGCTGTTGTGAAATGTATTGGAGAACCCACAACTTTATAATGTGTCAAGCTTTACCAAACATTGTCACAGCAACAATGTTTGCTGTGACAAACAATGCTGACAGTTTATTCTTAGAATTATATTAGAAATTGAAACTCACATTTCGGTTACAATGATTTGGCAACTGATTTTGTTTTTTTTTTTTAACCTGACAGATGGCTGGTCAAATAAGCAATATAGCTGATGCCTAATCCCTCTTTAATTTTTGTGTTACAAAGGAGCAAACTGACACTTGTAAATCCTGACTGCCTGCCTTTTTATTTTTTTCTGCAGAGTGACTCCAAATTTATGGTGATGGAGATGAGAGCTAAATCTGGCCAATATAGGTTATGGCATGTACAAAGCAGTACTGCTAGGATGGATGAATGCAGTGTGTGTTGTAATAGGTGTTCTACTGATATCTACTGAGTGACTGTATTTTGGACCATAATTTCTGGGGAGCTGAGACTAGCAGTATAGATGGGAGAAATACCTGATGTGGTGATAGAGTGTATTGAGGCCTGATTTTCAAAACTGTTGATAATTCAGCACGTTCTACAGAGATCGCTAGAAAGTGCTGGCTAATTAACACTTCTGAAAATCTAATATTGTCCATTTACTGGCTGATTTCAGTAGTGATTGTCATGCCCCTGTGGGAAGATATTATTTCCAGCCTAGGTACCACATTAGCTGAGAGAGCTGGGTCTCTTAGAGCTCCAGAAACAGTATAATACTGCACTTTCCATCTATGAACAAAAACATCTCTCAGACACTGATTCCTAGCCTGTTTGCTAAGCTTCTCATGTTAGGCTCAGCTGCAATGTTTCAAGCAATTATTTTTCTTTGCTTGATGATTTTCTCAGGTTGCAGGGCTGCTGTTGCTGCCTTCTAATAATCTGCAGAGCCTGCAAGCATCCAGCAGACCTTATCAGCTTGGCCTCCACACTTCATCTGAAGCATGCTTGTGCCCAGTGGGGAACTGCTTCTCTAGGAAGTCCTTGGAGAAGAGAAATAGTCCCAGAGTCAGTGTGGCTCTTTTATACCCCTGCTGATGCTGGGCAGATGGAAATGCAGTCTGGTTCCTTGCATTGTGTGTTTAGTAGAAGAAAAAGAGACATTCCTACCTGAATTTAGTTGTTTTGTTTGCTGAAGAAGTACAAGAAATGCCATTGTACTATTTTGCACTCTGTCTTTGCTCTTCCCCACACCTGGCTGTATGACCTAAAATGAATACCACCAGGACTGTAAATACAACTTAACAATAATCAAAACCATATCATCGTTGCAACTACCCGCAGTTAAGTACTATAGTCTGGACATGGGATGAACTCCCTTAAAGAACACAAGCTTTGAAGAAGTTTAAATTGTAACATTGTCAACACAGGAAAGGTTATTTTTTTATACTCAGTGTTGTGATTTTGTAGCGCCGAAAAGTAGGAAAGGGAGATATACTGATAGTGACATTTTCCAGCACCCACTTTCCCCACCTGTCCTGGTTTCAGCTGGGATAGAGTTAATTTTCTTTCTAGTAGCTGATATAGTGCTGTGTTTTGAATTTAGGACGAGAATGATGTTGATAACACACTGATGTTTTAAGTTACTGCTAAGCAGTGCTTACAGAGAGTCAAGGCCTTTTCCTGCTTCTCACTCTGCCCCACTAGCAAATAGGCTGAGAGTGTACAAGAAATTGGGAGGGGACATGGCTGGGACAGCTGACCCAAACTGACCAAAGGGATATTCCATACCATATGACATCATCCTCTGTATATAAACTAGGGGAAAAGGTGGCCAGGAGGTCCAGCGCTCGGGAACTGGCTGGGCATCGGCTCGCGGATGGTGAGCAATTGCATTGTGCATCATTTGTGTTGTATATTCTTTTATCGTTATTATTATTTTCCCTTTCTTTTCTGTCCTATTAAATTGTCTTTATCTCAACCCACAAGTTTTACCTTTTTTTTCCGATCTCTCCCCCATCCCACTGGGGGGAGTGAGCAAACAGCTGAGTAGTGTTTAGCTGCCTGCTGGGTTAAACCACAACACCATCTAAAGTTAAATCCCATGTTTTTTAATCCCACCTAATAGACAATGGCTCACTAGTCTTTGTAGCCTTCAAATCAGTTTTTGAGCATTGATGTATCTTGACTCAGCCAGCTTGAGATCTTTTGGTTCAAAAGAGAAATGACTTTCCGAAGCAGGCATGGAGTATGCTGTACTTCAATCTTACTCCTGCTTATTCCTCTTGACAGCTACCAAGAACAGAACAAGTTCCCTTGTACTATGCAAGAAGAGAAGTGTTTTTTTCTCAAGTAACCAGAGCATTGGGACACACAACAAACCAGCATCATTAACTTTCCTTTGGTTGATTGGTGAAGATGAAAGTATTTCTGGCCCTTAAGTCTCAACAATAAAATAAATTTAAGTTCTTTGCCTTGTGTTAAGTTTTGTCTGGATTTGTTCTTCCTTCAGTCAGTTCTTGCAGATTCCAAATTAACTTTGATCATTTCCCCTCGGTGATAAACCTGCATGAGTCCAGACTCGAGTGTGTTCAATTTTCAGGTCATAACCTTTAATGATGCCCATCTAAATAGCTCTGTTGACTTGGTGTAGCTGTGCCAAATTACATCATCTGATAGCCTAGCCTGATAGTCTCATTAAAACATCAGAAGGAAAGCAATTGTATCATAATCCGTATTATTTATTGTAAACTAATCACCTGATTGTAGCATAAACTGAAGATGGAGGAACTGCTCAGTGGTGAGATTATGAACTAATGACAGCTCTTGAGTCCCCATTGCTCTCTAGACTTGAAGTGTTGCAGAGTGCAACATGGTAGGGAACCCAGGCATGGTGTGAGCACCTACCAAGACACCTTCATCATTCATGTTCTGCTCCACCACCAAACAGAGAGCTATTAACCAGCCCCCTTTTTAACTGGCATGGAGGTGACCCCCGTGACAACAGTGAGTCATAGCAGCCTATAATTTGTCCAAGGGTGAGGCAGTTACATTGCTTACTGTGTATTTTTTGGCTATGCAGTTAATTGAAGAAGAGATGATAGTTGGAAGTAGGAGGTTAGATACTGGGGAGAAAGAAAGGCCTAAAGTGCCTCCTATTAGATCTGGCATAATTACCATAGAATGATCCTATTTTTTGAGACAGGCCATCAACACAGTACTGTGTATCTAACAGTTGCGATGGTAAGATGTTTAGGGAAAAATAGGAACGGTACAGACTTTTATGACACTTTTACTCTGATGTTCTCCTGATGACAACTACTTTCAGTTCAGGTAATTTCCCCCACTTGATGTAGTTTGTCTATCTAGTAAACTTCCGTGGATCTCTATTCCAACGTCTGGCATAGTTTCTTCTTGAAACATCATACAGTTCTTGCACCCACAAAGTCTTTTGGCAAGAAGAGGTTCTACCCACTGCATTAATATCTGTGTCCTTTTGTTAATTTTGAGTCTGACTCCCAATAGCTCAGTCTGGCTTTATCTGAGGCCCTTTAGTTCTTGCCCTGAAAGAGACAGTAGGCAGTCCATCCACACCCCCTCTCCTTATCACACATGATTTTATAAACTTCCAGAATGTCTTCCTTAAGACTGCTCTTTTCCAGAACAAAGGATCTCAGTCTACTCAGTGATTCCAATATAGCTGTCATAGCAAGGCTTTTACGGTGGTTGTTGCCCTCCTCTGAACCCGTTTGTGGTCTAATTTATCTCTTTGGAGGTAAGGAGACGGGGAATGCACATTGAGTTCAAGATGTGGATACAGCATGGATTGCTATGTTTATAATATTTTTTTCTTAGTCTCTGTTCCTTTCCTAGTAGAACATAATGTTTGCTTTACATCTTGGCTCTTACAAAATAGTGAGCTGATATTTTCAAGGAACTTTCTGTTGCAACCCCAAGATGTCATTACTGACTGGTATAATTCAGAGCCCAGCATGCTATACGTGAAACTGGCTTTAACCCATGGATATTGCTTTATATTTATTTACATTTAAAGCCATTTACCATTGTTCAGGCTCTTACTCTTATAAAGCTTTTCTACAGTTTTTCACAGTCTGCCCTTATCCTTGCTACCCTGAAAAACTTCATCAGTGCAGTTTGTCTTCTCACTGCTTGTCTCTTTTTCCAGGCCACTTATGATGATGTTGTACAGTGCTGACTCTGCAAAACCCCTCTGGTGACTTTTTTTCAGCACTGCAGGATCTCCTCCTACCCAGTTTCCTGTTGTTTAACCAATTATTTATCCACCCCAGGACCTGTTGCCTTATCCAAAATGTGTCACATGATGTTACTGTGCAAGTGCCAGTGCTTCTTCCCCTTCTCTCCCTGTTTACACTGAGGCTCTAACTGTCCAGGGAGGTTTTGAATTCCCTGCCAGCAAACAAGCCAACCAGAACTCTTTGATTATCTTCATCTTAATCCCCTCCCAATCAAGCCACTGCAAATACAGCTAACCTTCCTTTTACTGCTACTGATCTTTGGTGAGAGACCTCAAAGGGAGACACCATCCTAGAAAGGCTTGTAGCATATGATTAGGAGAACATACTTAGTAAACGAAATACATTTGTACCATCTGTTAACACTTGTAAATTAAAGAAAAGTAAACTCTCCAAAATATTTTTCCTAAGAATGAATTGAAATTTAAAATCTTTCAACACAAAATTGAATGATCCCTTCATATGCTTGTTTGTTAATATCCCAGATCAAGTATTGAGTGGTGAAGCAGTATTTTAAGGTGCCATTCCACTGGTTTTCAGTTTGGTATCCTAACCACTCTTTTATTTTTTCCCTCCAAATTTTTTTTCTTGAGATTGAGTCTGCTAGAGTTGGGGTTCAGTCTCTATTTCATTAATCCCCCTACTGGTAACATGCCTGTTATCTGGTCTAAAGATTGAGTTCCATGATCTTGCTGCTTCATCTGGAAAATTGTTTAGGGCATAAATCTCTGTGCAGATTAGTATGTCTCATTCCCTCAAGAGGAATTATATTTTTCCTTTTTTAATGTTAACTCTTTGGCCTCAAGAAGTTTGTTCATTTTATTATTGATAATCAAGTTTGATATGATGTATTTTACAGAATATTGGCTTATTTTGTAGCTAATTTGGCACTGAATGTAGCCAGGCCAGCTGATTACATGTTTTTCCATTGATACTGCCAAAATACAGGAAGTGGTAGAGTAGACACACTCCTCCCTTCCTCCTTGAGGAAGTCTGATTTGGGTGGAGTTTTTTCAATTTTGTATTTTATTATTATTTCTGGTATTCTTCAGTCTCAGAACATGTACTGAAATTTTGATATGCTCTTGTAGCAAGAAATTTGTGTCATTGACATAGAAGAAATTTGCTGATAAAGTTATTCTAAACAAAAAGGGAAGATTTTTCTTTACATTTGAAGGTCACATTTTTCATGCTGTAGTAATTAGTGGCCATAGATAAATATTTGGAAAATAACCAGGAAAATGGACTGATTTTTAAATCCAAAATGTGCATTCAGAAAGAATTAAAAATGAATGACAATCCTGACATAATTTGTTACTCACTTCCATATAGGTTCTGCATTGAGTACTGCAATAAGGCAGAGGTCTGTACCTTTTTTTGTATTTGGCATACTTAACAATCTATTCTACATTTGTGCTTGAGTTTCTAACAGCTCATTTTCATTCTGTTGTGTGCCATTAAATATTCCATCTTCTTCAGGGGAAGCACGCCTGTGTTTTTAGGCTTCCTGTATCATCTTCCATTCAGAGACACTTTCTGTCTACAGATGAGTGGGAAGATTTTGGTTGGAAAGGTAGCAATGCCATGAAGAAACATTGCAAAGGATGTGCAAAGTCACCTGTTTTATTCCACAGCGCTTTATCTAAGGAATTAAGGTTATATAGTTTCTTTTAAAGTGTTTTGGCCAGATCTTTCATTCCAAGGTGTTCTGTTCTTTGCTTATACACGCTAGTATATTCTTTAACTGTTTATGTTCGGAGGTGGGAGTAAGAGACTAAAATAAAGGACATTAACACCATCAGTGTTGGTAGAAACGAAGAAAGAGAAAGGCAAACTGTCAAAACGTGTAAATTATTGCAGCTTTGCTTAAGATCTGAAATTTGGACTTGAGCATGTCTGCTTCGTATATTGTTGAGCAGCTAAAAATAAACATAACTGTGAACTAGGTGGAGTTTACCTTTGCCATCAGTGAACAAGCCTGTGCTTTGCATCTTTACGCTTATACTATGTGTGACTGGTTGTCTGTCAAGAGTGGGACAACTTGGAGATGTCAGGGATTGCTGCTAATTATTTGTAATACTGTTGAAAGAGAATCTGCAGTCATTAATGAGGATCTCATTATGCTAGGCCTATACAGCCATACAGTAAGGTAAATCTGTACCCCAGAAATAATGAAAATAGAAAAGGGGAAGTTTGGCAAAAGGTAAAAGGACTACGGTTTTTGAAGGGAAATGTGAAAATTATAAGACACGTAGTATGGCTACTATCTGTAGCCATACACTCATTTGTTTACTGTATTATTTAAGCACCTCTCAACCTGTAACATATTTATCTTCACAAACGTCTTTTGATACAGGAAAGTTCCATTATCTTCATTTAATCAGTGACAGAAAGAATTAAATTACTTGCCTGCAGTTATATACATAACCTGAGTAGGGAATTGCTCTGGACTGACATCTCCATGTCAAGACATTCTGCGTCTTGACATCTCACCCATACTAGTGCACTGCCCTTACTTTTTACAATGTAACTGACATACACTTTGGTATGCCTGCTTTGCGATAAATTGATTTTGTATCTTGGATACAAAACATTAAGATCAGCAAAATGACGATCCTTCTTCAGATAGAGATTCAATACATTTGGCACAAAGCATACACGCTTTCACAGTCGCTGTCTGAATCTGGCAATGCTGTGTCATTCCATCATGTGCTACCCGTGCAGGGGGCCAATAGCTTAGTATTTGGCTCAGCTTTTGTAAAATGTATGTGACCTGAGTTCTGTGATAGTAACAAGAAATTGCATTTTATTTGCACTATCACATCACATTGTTATTTGCCTCAGTTTCCAGGGCTAGTATCAGGAGAGTAGACATTAATTTTGAACAATTGCATTTGCAGACGTGACTGATCCATTTGGTGACGGAATGAATGGGAAGATAATTACTTTTACTGAGCTACTAGGACCTGTCTTTTTTCCCTCTCTACATTTTCTCTCTCATTGTTGCTTTCCTAGTTGGCTGGTATTACCAATGTCAGCAAAAGATGTCTGATTATGTTAACTGAAGCCATTAGAAACTTGCTGTCTGTATGTGTCTGGTATTTTTCTGTCTATTTAATAATCATGGAAGGATAAAATGTTTAAGGCGCAGGTAGTTTGTCTTTTTAAGAAGGAAGTTTTAATGCTTCAGGTTTTATAATTTATGCCTTTCCATTTCCTAAG
>VYZW01046941.1:0-68537 GCA_013401315.1 Balaeniceps rex
TCATTGTGGTGAGATTTTTTGCTGTGTGATTTCTAAAGCAGCAGAAACAGGGTAGGCAATGATGTTAAGACAAGAGAAGCACCCAAAGCAGCATCTTGCTGCTCAGAGCCATGACATCCTTCACATCTTTGTCTCAAGACTAAGCTGCTTCTTAAACTGTGTCAGGCTTGCAAGGCTGAGGAATTAAATTCTTTTTTCTTTTCATTAGCCCAGATTAAAAGCAAATAAAATTATGTGTGTATATACATATACATATCTCCTGTCCCTGTAGATACAGGAACTGAATGAATGCACAGGAAACTTTATCAAGTGTTCTTAGAAATTTATTCCTTTGCCAGAACATTACCTACAGACCCATGTCACAGGGATGATAGTTGGTTACTCTTTGTACTGGCATTATTTTTTGTGGTGGTGAGTTGCAGTCACCATTGTTCATTCTGGTTTTTGCACTGTCGAAGTGATTGCCTGGTGGGGTCAACATTACAATCCTTTTTGAACTAGCTCTCATATGTGTTTTGTATGGGGGAGATCTCAGAGGGCACTCAGGTCCCAGTGGAAGTCACTGAGAGTCAGATATGAGTCAGGTACCTGATAATCTCAACCATATTTGAAAATCTCCCGTTCTTTTCTTCCCTTCTCTTCTGAAATATGGGATGGAGGGCTATGTAAGCATCACTGACGATACTTTGTTGTTTCTTTATGATGTAAATGGTACCTAGTGCTCCACAAAGACAATAATGGTAACTCTACNCTCAGAAGGTGTGTCTCCTGTGTGTAGACAGGCTGCAGTTAACTGGCAGTTCCCAAGCTATGGGACAGTTGTCTAGAGAACAAAAAGAACCCCTAGTATTTCTTAATTCTAAAAAGAAAAACAAGCAAGTATCCTGTTGGGTGTTTTNTCGTGATCTTTCTTTATACAATCCATTGAACTACTGGGAACATCTGTAAGGTTGCAACATGCACGGAGCTGCAGGGGACTACTATAAAATTAAATGTTGATTTGCATATAGTATTTATTCAAAAGCAACAGTTTTTGAACCAGTTGAAATTATAAAGCATTCACATTATGTTAAATACAGTTTATTTAATTGAAAGCAATTGAAAGATTGCAGAAACATATTTTCCTAGCCGATCTGGCAGTATAAATTTGAATGGCCAAAGTGGCAATTTCTTCAGAGCGCTTTGAATTCCTTGTATGGAAGCCACTATAAAAGTGCAAAGTATTATCATGCTAATAATGCATTGTAGTGTTATGTCATGATTCTGCATATAGAATCAGAAAACTATCATCTTCCTTGTTTGCATAAACAACTCACTTTACACTTCTAAATAATGGATGGAAATCCAGAGAGGATTAAAATAAATGAAGGAACAGATCATTTTCAAAGGCTAAAGCTTTACAGCTCTTGGAGTTACAAAAGAATGAACTAACCACATTTCTTAAACTTTATTTTAGAGAAACCTTAGCATCTATTTGCTTTGAAAATAATTTTTATCCTAATCTATATTTATACTTGCAAACACGGTACTGGATACCACAAAGCAGTCAGTTCTGATAATACCTTTGTAAAGTTGTCCAAATTATCCTTGTGTTACAGTTGACGAAAACGTGAAGTTGTAAAAGGGTTCCCAGAAGTTTCAGAGAGAGGTAAGGTGGTTATTTGGTATTTGTTGAATTTTGTGTAGTAATGATAAGCCCAGTGTCGTGTCCTTGGACTTGGGAGACCTTGGGTCTGTTCCTTTCTCTTTACTTGCTTGCTGATCTGCACTTACACGTGCCTCAATTTCTTCTCTGTGACATGAAAATAACGATACTGACTTTCAAAAAGAAGTTTTCTATCTTTAACTCTGTTTGATCGCAGTTATGGTTTGTAAATAATTTTTACAGCTATTCTATCAGGTGAGGTCTGCCGTAAAATGTAAAATTTGGTAAAAATAAATTAACACCACTAGAACTTCTCTGGGTTAAAAGTATTTCTCAGTGTCTGTGTGAGAGTTACCCTGTCTCATAAATATGTATTTGTAATTGAGGCATTCTTTTTATCATCTATTTATTTTTAATCCTCTCCACATCCATAACATAAGTGTTTCACATAAGTGTGGCTTCTTGTGTTGCTCAAAACAAAGAAACTTTATCTCATATTATTTAGTAGTTATTTGATTATTGAAAATGATGGTATGTATTTTGAAAGAGTAGTTTCAAAACAATGCACAGCGTGTTTTTTGAGAAAATGGATGTGATGTAGTCTTTTTACTTGTAATACTTCATAGGATTCTTTTTTGGGAAAAAATATTAATTTCACTAGTTGGATTTTGTTTTCATGGCTTTTTCTGTTATAAGATTGTATTTCTTTCTTGGAGGAAAAGACACTTCAATTCAGAAGATAAGGGAAGAAATAATTTTCATTGTATTATTTCTTGTGCTGTAACTACCTGAACAAATCATGCCCAGATTCCATGTTTTCTTCAAAAAGATCACTGGCTTTAACTTGGAGGTATGTTAAAATATGGTTACTCTTTAGAAATAACACTTATCAGTTCCTTTATTGTGTTTTCCATTGATAAATCTAATAAATTCAGTGGATTAAAGCTAACACAGAACTATCAGAAGGATTTGATGCAACTGATCTCAAACGTTTAATGATAAATCCCCCATATTTGGGATTTAACAGTGGGTCCTACAGCAGTTCTTCTTTCCCGGAGCATTAATTTCAAGCTTTTGGCTTGATGAGTTTAGTTTAACAGTGGCGTGTAATAGGGACAGTGTTCAGGACAATCCATGTGTATGATGCTTTAAATCAAAGAAGTTTGATATAGTATATATATTTAATATTCAGATTTGTCTTTTCTGAGGGTATGTTTCTCCTTGTTTTTCCTTTTCAGCATCTCTTTCCAGTGGGATATACCAAAATTACTGGTGCAAACCATGGCTAAAAGCCTTAAGTCCTCTTACAGTAATCCCTATATAGCCTTTGCTAAATTCTGCCTTCAGTTTGCCTGTGGTGAAGTCCAGATTCCTAATGTTAGCCTTCCTTGGATCAAGGCAGAAGATGGGAAATAGACATACTCATGTAATGTTTTCAAGTGAAATGACAACTTATTAAGGTAGTTATTAGACATTTAGAGTTATACTGTCATGTGGAAATGAAATATTGTTTCCCTTCTCTGTGCTACAAATAATTTGATTGAAACAATTTTTTTTTCCCTCAAAGATCACCACATTTTGACTTTCAGGCTATTTGTTCACTAAATGTTTCTCTGTGGCACTGAAAATAGACAGGTGATGTTGGATTTTGTTCCTAGACGGCTCTGAGGTAGAATGAAAGCCTTTCATGTATGAATACAGGTCACTCATGAAAAAATTCCAGTAGCTTTAATCCAAAACAGATTTTCAGTGAGTCATCTCTAGGAGCATGGAAGAACTTAGCAATCATTAAATGAAGTGGCAGCTTCTTCTTTCTCAAACAGGCAGGAACACAGAGGAACACCCAGGAAATGAGACTCCAAGAGCCGCTTCCAAAGAGGCAGTAACCTGACTGTGCAGGGAGCACCTGTCCTGACTGTTCCTGGAGAAAAAGGAATCTGTAGACTCATGGAAAGAAGGGGAGCATTCATGCCCTCCAAATCATGCTATATAAATTGAACATGCCTATTTGCTCTGTTGGGATATTGCAAATACCACTGCTATAATGTATATGGGCTGGTTTGTACAGAGTCAGAAGAAATGCGCCTTGAGCCCTACAGCCTGTCTCTATGCACTGCCCCCAGGCACACGTGAATGCTCCTACAAGATTTTACAAGCACCCGCAATGCAGAGAAGCAGGAAAAACCCAAAGGAGTTGCTGGCTGTTCTCACAGTCCTTGTGTACAATGATGAAGCAGGGCTACGCTGGTGAATTAGAGAAAACTGGTGGTCACACAGGTGGGAAAATTGTTGATCGCCCAGGCTGACTCAACAAGGGTGATGTGATCTGCCTCAGGTTTGGTGTTCAAACTAGGGGTTTGGGAAAGCAGCAGAACAACCTGCTGTCCTCCTGTCCATTCGGTTATTTAGTGCTGACAGCCTCAGCTGGCGTTAGGGACTGTGAGAAAGTCCGTGAATACACACAAGAGGCAAGATCCTGGGGTTCTTTTTCTAGGCTGTCTAAAATGGGTACCCTGATAATTCATTCAAACCCAGAGACCACTGGCTAGTGGCAAGGACTTGGGGAAAAAATTTGAAAACAGATAAGGACCTACTGAGCCAGAGAGAGACTTACTGAGTCATTCTATTTTAAACTTGCTGTCTGACAAAAGAGGGAGCTGAATGCAAGTATTGGTCGCTATTTCAATAATTTGGTGTTCTGATAAACTGCGACTGAGCTTTATCTGCCCTCCTACCCTGTGAAGCCCTTTGTGAGTTTGTAGGTTTACATATTGTGTGGTAACAACGCTGAAGGGAGAAGGTAACTTCAGTTAGCCCAGTTCTTCCTGAAGTGTGGAGTGAGTAGACAAAACACTGCTGCTTCATTACTGAGTAGGGGCAGTAATGAAGTACTGGGCTTTGCAGTAGGTGTAAAATTTGCATAGTGCTTTGAAGATGTCTTCTATACATGCCTAGGATATACAGGTTTCTATATACAGTGTGCTGTTTCCCATGGTTCTGAAAAGTCCTTCCAAACTTTGCAGGTTTGCTGTTGTGCAAGGTCTCTTTTGATGGAGATTCTCAGTGATCAGATTGCATGTCTTGAATCCGTCGCACAAGCAGTGTACAAGTAGTTCTGAGGCTTCTCTTTGCTACCGGGCACAGGACTGCTGCTGTTGCTGCACATGTTCTTTGGCCGTTTTCAGTGCATTGTTCTAGTAGGATTATATCTCCTCCAGTACTTCTGATCAGGAATTCTTCAGCTGCAGATAGACTTTCACCTTTGTCCTATCAACTAAAGCCAACCAACTACCCAATCAGTGACTGACAATGACATAAAAAGTATATTCTGTTAAGTTGTTTGGGTTACCAGCCATGGAAATGTTAGCACACTGCACTCTCATTACCATACACAACGGAATTAAATGTAGATTTCCAAGGAGGGGTAAGCAGAAGTTTGTGCACAAATCCCCAGGAACAATGCTGTGGGATTTGTGCAGCCCTCTGAAACTGTCCCCCTTAGTGTATGTGAGAGCATTAACTCCTCGTGGATGAATGTGTTATTGACTCTGAGTAAACAGCTCTTTTTAAAGACTCTACAAAGTGTTATTGGCCAATAATACACAGTAAATAGACAAAGAATTACACTGTGACAGTTAGAACAAAAGAGAGAAAGAGAGGGGTACAGATAATGAATCATTAATGATCAGGAGTTCTGTGTTGCTTTTTAAGAGTTGCCTGAGGGAGGTAAGTGGGAGGGCTAAAACTCCTCCATGTGGTATGGACATCAGGCTGGCTGTGGGGAACGCTAAAAGACAATTTCTTTTTCATCTAAATGTGGCTCCCTCCTGACATTGCCAGACCCAGAGCGGTCTGTCCAAAGGCTCTAACCATAGTCTTATGCTATGGGCTTATTTGAAATGCAAGGCCAATAATAGAGATCTGAGGAAAAGAAAGGGTCTCAGAAATAATATATTCTCCTTTCGTGATGTTTTCTTCATATTTTTGGCTGACTGCAACCTAGCAGAATGTGTTTGGCGTACAAATACTGGGCTTGACTTGCTTAGACTGGGAGGAAGACTATCTTCACATTGCCCTGCTCTCTGCTCATCATGTAAAAGAGAGCTCTGCTCAGCTGCATTTAACAGAGAAGAGGAGGGAACATTCTTCATCTTTTAAATGATATAAAAAATTAGAAGCTAATTAACTTTTACTCAGCATATTAGAAATTTCCTGATTTGCCTTAACAGAAAATCCCAGACATTCAAAGGCAGTTGACAGTTTCTTAAATGCAAAGATTAGTTCAAAACCCAACAGTCTGATTTCTGTAGGAAAAAAAAATTCTTCAGCTAACTGGCTACCCATTTATGACTATGCAAGCGACTATAACTGAGCCATCCATAGGGAAGAGAGAGTCTGAAATTACCGTATTCGTACATTGTGGAGATTAATCCAATAATCACAGAAACTAGTGTACCTACTCTTAGTTTTGCTTTGGCTGTGTGGATGCGAGCTTTTCGTATTGCTAAGCAGAGTCTATAGGAAAAGACGTACTCTGACAATTACCGTGCGGAGAGCAATGGTTTCCCACTGCTTTTAAAGGTTCCGCGTCAAAGGGAATGTGACCCCCCTCAAACATAACCAGACATGGCATAGAGAAATAGCCTCCACCGAGACAAACATACAGCACCGGCAGGACGGCAACACATGGTAGGGTAGAGATGGAGAATTGTACTTGCTTTCTGGATTATCTATAAGTTAAATTATGGATAGCTCTGTGCTGCATGGTCAGTGAATCACTAGCTAAATATACAGAATAATCCAAGTCTAATCTGCAGCACTTTTATGACAGTTTTTTAAAAATACTTAAAAATGGAGGAGGAAATATGGGGAAAAGTGCGATCCTCAATCTCCATATGTGTTTGAGTATACAGAGCTGGATAGACACGTGTATATAAAGAAATATATACAAAAGATCAAATTGTCTTATTTGTGAACCAATACTGGTCTCTCATCTTTAACCTACAGTTGCTCTTAGGCTGTAGCTCCCAATAGCAGATTCAAGAAAACCCTGTGTAACTCCCAACATGTCCCATACACAGATTCCATTGTTTACAATTTCACTCTGTGCGTAGCTTTACAATTTTAAATCTAGCCAGTGAGAGTTGTGTGTAGAAAAGGAGTATGTGCCATTTTGCCATAAAGGCAAAAATACACTGGTTTCCTTGTCTAGGAATTCAGATGTGTAAGGGATGTTTTTGAGACTCTCCTCAAAATGATTTATTTTTTTTAAGCCGAGAAAAAGGTTAAGGACAAGAGTAAGAAAGTGAATGTGTGAGTTTGAAAGCCAGCAGATGCACAGTCTGAAATGGAGGCGCTGTCTCAGCCATGTCTGATAACCAGCAACATTTACTGTTACGAAAGGGGCGCATGGGGACTCACTAATGGTTCTTGAGCTGGGCAGGAAGAGCTGCTGAGGAAGAACCATGTATGGGCTGGAAAATGAAGAGAAAATTGTTAATTGGTCAAGTAAGAAGGCTTCCCCCAGCATGGCGAACGCAATCCCTTTGTGCTCCTTCCCTTTACCGCTCCCCATCTGCCTTTGAGCGCTTCCAAATTAACTTTGCAACTCTTAACTTCTGATAAAACTGAGAAAATAGACGGCACAAGGCACCGCAGGTGACCTCTTTCGAGCAGCCGGGGAGGGGGCATTTTCCTGGCAGGCTTTCAGGTTCAGCGCCGCAGCGTGCCGCTTCCCCTCCCTGTCCTGAAAAGGAAACGTCCTTGGCCTTTTGGGTTGCCGCCTCTCCTCTTGAGCGCCGGCCCCAGGCTGCGGTGTCAGCAGCGTGATATGGAGGAGCAGCAGGGAGAGCAAAGAACAAGTGACATCTTTGACTCGCCGGCTGCCCCAGCGCTGCTGTGCTGAGTCCAGGGCTTTTCCTGGCTCGGCGCTTCTTCGCTTGCTGGGCTACTGCCCTGCGCCGCTCTGGCGAGGCCTCTGCGATGCGCTGCGGCCTGAGGCTGTTAAGTTGTCTTGTTGGTTAATTAAGGCTGGCTGCCTAGGAAGGCCCATCTGTTCCCAGGTAAATTGTGTTGCTATTTTTTCCCTTTGGCAGGCGTACAAAAAGCTCCCATCAGTTCTTCCAAAGGATGGACGGGTAGTCTCGTGTGCCAGAGTTTGCATTCCTTCTCTGCTTTCCTGGAGGCACAACAGCCAACATGGAGTCACACTGAGACTGCCATGTGTTGGTATAAAAGACAGGGTAACACCCTCCCCTATGGCCGCACGCTGAATGCTTGCAAAAGATCCGCTCCTCTTGCTCTGCTTCTGGCAGCTCCTGTGTCCTTTGCTTTCTCTGATGTCTCCTTTGGCCATAGCTATACGGGCACCTCCTTATTATAACCCTGGTCTCTTATCTGCTATAGGTCTCGTTTAGTGCTCCAGAGAGGGACATGGGAAGGGAAACGTTTACCTTGGCACGTCACACATGCTCACACACGGGTCACTGTTGCCACAAGAACTGCAGGTTTGTCTTTGCAGCGTTCACCCTGGTGTGCAAAGAACTCCTCTCCTCCATTTCAGGGGCTGGGAATGGAGGCACTATAAGGGCAGATAAACAACTTGCCCCAAATCTGTGGCGTGTGATCCCAGTCAAAGGGATCAAAGCCTAGAAAACGCCTGGGTTCCCAGCCACCTTTGCTGTTGCTCTGTTTACACGATGTGGACATTGGAGGAGATCATAACCGTTGCGGACAAGCAAGCATGTGTCAGCTGCACTTTAAGAGAGCCTTGGCAAGGCCACAGCGTGTCCATGTTTCCCCTCTAAGCCCCTTTCTCCTCTCCCAGCTGTGACTGCTGTTAGCAGCACTTACCAGTGAAGAAGAGGGACTTCATGGGGCAACAGCTTGGGGACTCGGTGATACTAAATAATGACTTCAATGCAACAAGTCCTCATTTGAAAATTGACTTTATGATATGAACCCAGATATTTGGGCTTGTTCCACCAGTAATTAAACCAAAATAATAAGGGGGAGCTAAGAAGAGCAATCTAAGTCATACAGAAATTGAATAGGAGTGTGGGGACTGACTGCTTTTCCCCTCTCCAGTGCAAGGTGGGAGTGCTGGGACGGGGACAGTTGCAGCATGGTTACCCTGTGCCAGGGGAACAGGGCCACCCCAGGAGATGGGGAGGTAAAATGAAAGAAGTTTTAACATTTTGAAAGCAGTGAGCTTTATTTCATCCCCTGTTTGACAGTCTTGCCTGGGAATTGTCAGCCTACTGCTGGCAACGGCCAGAATGCTTAAGAATATGCTGGAATGGGAGAGCTTTCAGCTGGTTTTCATTTTTTAAAATTTATTTTCATTCTGAGTAAAAGGTAGGATAATATGTGAGGGCACTACTGTTGGTCCCCAGACTGGGCTGGAGATGAGAAGTTTCCTACACAAACCAAGTGCATCAAAGGAGCAAATTTGGAAGAACTTTACCAACACTCCTAAGTAGGGAGGGCTGTAAACAGAAAAATGCAACACAAATATTTCATGGAAGGAAAAGTACCTAGTAGTGCACTTACACAGCTAACAGAAAGAAAACGCCTCAGTTCTAAAATTTTAAGTAGCGTTGAGAAGGGACCAGCCCTGTATGGGTAATGCTTCCCAAAACTTCTGGGACTGTGCTCTGAACAGGGGAGGTCTTGTTGCATCTGCACTTAGAAACATCAGCTCAAGTTGAGTGTCAGAATAACTCTGTCTGTGGGCAAAACTCTTCCCACAGAGCGAACACAAAGCTGTGTTTCTGCAATCGCAGCGAGCAGAGTGTTTCTGGTGAAACAAGCTTCAGCTAGCCTGGGCTTGCTCTTTGTGGTTAAGTGCGAGGGGTTACACAGGTCCTAAAGCTTCTGACTTCCCGTGGCTGGGTTTCCTGTGATATCAGCTATGCTAGGTTTTAAAGCATGACTTATAAACCATAAACCATTTGTTTCTGCAAAACATCCAGCAGCTTTCTAGAAGTCTCACAGATGCACAGCAACCACCTGTGGTTTTATTTGCATGTATCCTCTGATTGCTTTTGGGAGGAGAGGCCATTGCTTTGACTTGTCTTCTGCAGCACCTCGTGCAGCGTGGTGCTCGTCCGTGCCTGTGCTTAGAGGTGCTGCTTAGGTCCTGATAAAAGCTCTGTGATGGGGAGCCCCTTTAGGCATGGGATAAATCTGCCCAAAGCAGGCTCATTGCCACAGTGGGAGCGTGTAGGGAT
This sequence comes from Balaeniceps rex, assembly GCA_013401315.1. Classification (NCBI taxonomy): domain Eukaryota; kingdom Metazoa; phylum Chordata; class Aves; order Pelecaniformes; family Balaenicipitidae; genus Balaeniceps; species Balaeniceps rex. The sequence goes on from VYZW01046941.1 coordinate 9,877, forward strand.
TGGAGTGTGGAGGTTACTGCCCTGGCCCCAGGGTTGTCCTTGCCTTGGAGGGATGTGAACAGTAACCAGCCCCATCTGTCAGGACAGCCATGAAGCCACTGCTTTGAGCCTGCCCTTACCAATGCTGTTACAGCCTCATTTCTCTGTCTCACCACCTACTTCAGGAGCGGGTGGGGGCAGAGCGGGGAGGAGGAATCTGATTCTGTCTTTCCCAAAAACACCCTTTTGCATCCACCTACACTACCAGTTGCTCCGGAAGGAGTGGGTAAGAACTGGCTCCTTGTGTCCCCAGACATCTGGATCCTCCCCTTTTCTGTGTGAAAATGATAGTAATAATCCCGCTGGGAGAGATCTGAGCTGGCACATTTTATGTTGTAGTGAGGACCAGCTAACTATTTGCACACCAAGGATGAGGAAGGTCATTGGGCTGGCCTGCGATAACTTGGTAAGCCACCAGAAGGACACAACTCACCATGTGCCATATTTCCTACAGAAAGATGCAGGTATTGCTTCTCCTGGGCGATGTGATCCTGGTCGATGGTGTGTAACACAATTCATGGAAGTAGGACAAGGTAGAGAGCTTACACTAGTGGGGAAAGACGAGACCCACTGAGAAGAACAGATCAAGAAGTTAATGCAGTTGTGTAATACAAAATTGTGTAAACCTCATGGCCTGATGTACTGTCCTCCTGAGGTGCCAGGCTTCACGGATTCTCACTGCAGGTTCACCGGTGTCAGCTTTGTGGTCTTGCTGCGTAGTTTGCGCTCAAAAAGGAAGGTTTAAGTCGTATGTTGCTGAGGCAGTCTGGGACGTAGCTGGAAGTGTCATGTACTCTTTGTAAGACATGTTTTGCTTTTGCGAGCTACATCCGCAGTCTTGGCATCCTCACCTTTCTCCTGGAGAGCCAGTCACGAGCTGAGGTTTTGCAGTTTCCTAGTCCTTTCTCTGCCACAAAAGATAAAATGCTTTAATTGAAACATGCCCCATCTGATACACAGCATGTCAAAGAGTAATGAGCAAAACAGGTATTAAACCAAGACAGGGGGCTAATAAAGCAAAACATTTCTAGTCTAGTTAGGAAAAGATTTGAGTCTGAAATGCATTTGCTCAAAAATAGAACAATCGATTTTTTTTTTTTTTTTAAAGAAGAGAGACTCTGGGGGAGCACAGCTTTGGGGCTAGTGTAGCTGACCATTTTCTGGGATTGGTTTCCTTCTTCCTTCTCCCTGTGAATAGGTTGGAAATGAAAGACAACAATTCTGTCGGAGATGTTCAGATCACACTGGCAACAATCGGCACATGTTTTGAATGAATAAAATAAGGACATTCTTGCCAAGTAGTTTCACAAATGCTCAAATATAGTCAAACAAAGACTTAATCTGGGCTCAAAGACACGTATCTCAGCAGATGTGTGTAAACTAAATCAAATCCCCTGGGAACAGTACTTAGGAGTTATTCTTAGGCATTGGAAGGACAAGGATGGTCCATCTGTGAATTTATTACAGGAGATGAGAAGCATCATATGAAAGTCATTGCTGGACTGGAGGACAGCACGGCTGATTTTTCAGGAAGTTTAGAGGTCATTCCTAAAATCTCTGTTTAATTAAAACGGAATCCCTCAGAATCGGAATAGAATATAATATGTGAAGACTCTCATTTACTGAGGTGTGGCCGGTTAGTAGGAAGACAGGTAATTTTGCTACTGGATTCAGTGGGGCCAGGATTTTGCGGAGTGATTGAAGCGATACAGAAGTTTTTACTGACTCTTTTGACATTTCCTCACTTGTCAGAATAAATCTCTCAAACTGGCAGGAGCATAAATGTTTTCGGAAGTTATGATTTAAAATAGTATGCAAGGATTCTGGTGGAAAGATACCTGTTCTGTGGCAGCTCATAACAGCTACACACCATCAAGAAAGCCAGACTGAAACAGTGAGTTCCTAAAAAGCATAATACAGCCCTTCAGCTTAGAACTCCAGAAGAATATATCTCCACGAGGCCCTAGCTCCTCTCTCCCCATAGCTGAGCTTACTGAAATAGATGGGCTCTGCCACACACAGAACTCAAAGCTGTAGGACTGATCCACTGAGAAGCAGGTACCAAAGCTGAGAGGTCCTTATACTTTCCCAGTAGCTCCAATATAAACGATGCAGTGGATCGCAGGGTCAACATGGCCCGGATAAAACATACTGTCCTTCAAAGAGGAATGCCCCAATCCACAAAAGGTCTTACAGACCAAATTCAACACTTTAATTTTAATCTGGGTGCAAATCTGAAGGCATTAGAACCACTCCTATGGAAATTTATCTTGTACTGCAAACAATCCTTCCCTTCAGCCTGCACGCAAACAAGCTTCGTTCTCCAAAAAAATCTCTGCAATAGTCTCTTGTTGTGGATAGTGTGGCAGCTTGGTTTTGGAAAAGAGAGATAAAAGGATGTTAGATTTCAGTCTTGCTATGGGAAACTGCAGCTTTGAACTGGTTTTTGTGTTAGCCCGTTGGAACAATTCTTGTGCTCTGCAATGGGCTGAGCATTGAATGGTGCAGACCTATCAGATTTTATGGGTGATGTTTTTCTTTTTCCATGCAAGGTGTCAGACATGAAAACAAAATAAGAAAATACCTGGAACAGCAGGCTGTAACAGTTAAAAATCCTCTTAGACCCGAAGCTTTTTTAGAAACATCTGAAAAGAAATAGTTTTAAATAGTGCTTCCTTCTGTATCTACAAACCATGGGTACCCAGGAGAATGAAGGAACTATGAAATGCTTTACTTATGTCCGAGGAGTTCTGCACAGCATGTAAATGTGAAACGTAACATAATTTTAATCCTATTGCAAAGAGAAAGTGAAAATGGTGTTGTTGCTATGACGTCGGGGAGGCTAAATCAGTGCTAAGAGTCCGGGTAGAGCTTTGGTAAAAGAAATGAAAACAGAAAATCCATCCTAAACAAACCAGGCAGACAACCATCGCCACCCACAGATAGTGGCAACTGAATTACAGTTTGCTAACCGAAAGAAGTCAGCAAAGCTGGAGTGAAACTCAGAGTGTGAATGGTTTGAATAAAAAATGTTTGAAAGGGAGCCATATGAGGTCAGAAGGCATTTGGTTTGTGAAAGTCAGACCTACAGGAAGCTTTGCGTGTTGCAAAAACATGTTGCAAACAGCTGCATGAACTCCAGCAAGGCAATCCCAAGTGCCTGCGTGGGGCTGGAAGCATCAGCCCAGCACACACGATGTGAGCAACAGCTCCGAAAGCACAGGTGAACTCTCCACTGGAAGCATGAATGACATGACTACTGAGGATGAGCGAGCTGCTGGTCTGAGAGCAAACAGGGTCGTGACTCACGTAAAGTCATACTTTGGTGCCCAGGCACTCATCAGCGCGAGTGAGTGAAGTTTGGCTTGTGCTGGTGAGCTCGTCCTCACAAAGGTGCATAAACTGACTGTGAACAGCCATGACACCACATAACCCTTAATGGTGCTCACTCTGAAGATCCATTCCCTGCTTAGGAGGAAAAGAAGTACTAAAACCAATTTACATACTAATAGTTAGTTGTCACCTACAAATTAACTGGGATAATTTTTGAGAGACCCATTCATCTGTGTATTTGCTTCTAGGAAATATCTTCATGGACTATTTCAAATTATTCAATTTCCATTCTCAAAATGTATACTGGGTAATTTTACATGTCTTCACTCCTTATTGCTAAAAAGCAGTGATTTCCAGAAATTCAAACTTTTGCATGGACTCATTCAGCCTGACACTTCTTTGTTATATGTGGAATATGAATCTGAAAGAGAACAGTGGTGGATGTTAAAAACAGAAACGTGGTGAGAGGGAAGCACCCTCTGCCAGCGTACTGTGTTTAAGATCTGATCCTCGGAAGTGTTCAGCATTTTCCGCTCCTGCTGTCCTTGGATCTGTAGGATGTGAAGCCCCAGCTGGATCTCTGCTAGTTTCTGTGCTGCAGCTACCATTTCTGTCCTTGCTGAGATCTTAGGCTGTGAATATTTTTCTCTTTCCCCAACAAAACATTTGAGGAGACAGAACTGCCTTCCGCATTCTTTTTCTTCACTGGAGTTTAAGGTTAGGTGGAAGAAACATTGAAGGTGATCTCTTCCATGTTTGAAATCAGTGCTGAATTTAATTGCCAAAGTTCAGCTATCTAGAAGCTGTAGCATCACTGCAAAACATGGATTGGTGTCAGGAAAATACTAGCAAGCTTTACAGTCATGTCTGACTTCTCCTTCCAATACATACCGCTGCTTAGCTTTTGTGCAACACTTATGAGTGGCTGACTTCAAGAGTTTGTAAATATTTTTAAAGTTTTAAATATTTTTAAATACTCATAGCCATATTCTTCAGTGAATAATGCCAGCTTACACCTCTTGAGGATTTACCCTCAAGGAGACTTCTAAATGACACTTTGCAGTAATCATGCAAAGAATACAATCAAAACTTTCAACAAAACTTTCAACTGTGTTTAATTATAGAATCATAGAATCATTGAATCATTTAGGTTGGAAAAGACCCTTAAGATCATCGAGTCCAACTGTAAACCTAACACTGCCAAGCCTACCACTAAACCATGTCCCTTAGAAAAAAGCCTAGATACCTTTTTCTCTCAGAAGGTGTTTGTTAATGGTGAAAGTGAGGCAAGGTCTTCAATTAATCTGTTAATATGTCTAGCTTGCTTTCTTCATCACAAGGTCTCTCTGCAATTCTGTCATGAGCACAACTGACACCTGTGGCTACCTGCCATTCTCACCAAAGTGTCTATAGGCTAGAGACCGGTCTGAGTAGAGGGTAGGCAGTCTGTGCCGCCTGAAGACTTGGGCATGAGTTGCTCCCATAGGCTCTCAAACTTACAGTCTTAGATGATCAGGGTGCTGCTTAACCTTGGAGCTGTCTAAATGTCTGCTTAGAAGTGTGCCTAGCACTGTTCTGATCTGGATGATGCTGTCCCCAAATCTCTGTGCTCAACCTGACATGTTGAGCTCAGACTCATGAATCCATCATTCACTACCAGTCTTGCTTCCTAGCCGTGGTTCACCTGGCTTCCTCAGAGCATTGCTACTATTTTCCTTGCAGATGCTGCTTTTCTAGTAGCCAGCAATTCAATTTAATTTCCACTTGTGCCCAAAGGAATTTGAACCTGGGTCTTCCACCATGGTGATGAATGCCCTCAGGACTGTACTGTAAGGCCTTCCAAGACTGGGGCTAAACATGTGAAAGGAAAAGTGAGCATTAATATATTTTGTTAAAGAGAAGGCTGGCAGCGGTTCAAATGTGTATTCTGGTAGAAACAAATATCTGAATCCCTGTTCCAGTTTTTGACAAGTGCTCAATGCACGAACATCATGAATATGTCCCTCTCAAATCACAGGAATCCAGTAGCTTGGAGTCCCAGGTGAATAGCATCTACTGCACCTTCTAAAAGACCAGACTGAGGCATTCTGGGGAGGAAAACAAATAATATAAACTGTTCAGTAGAGCAGGGAGAGTTATCCCAGTTTCTCTGTCCCAAGTGCTGTAACTACACTGAGAAAGCCCTTCTCTCCCCCTGCCAATGCATAAATGTGTGTGTTGTGCAAAGCAGACTATCATCTGCCATGCTGAGTGTGGAGAAGACTGTGCAGAATGTGGCAGTGCCCGGTGGCTTGATCTTGCACTCGGCAGCTAGAAGAGGTGCGTCCCCATCCTTTTCACCTGCAGAGGTGATTGTCTTGGGGCGTCCCGGGTCGGGAGGGAGTGTTCTGGGTAAGGCACCATCACTGCTGTCCTTGGCTTTATCTGTGGGTGGGCTGCAATGCAGGGCAGCTCTGATTCTGGCAGGTGGAGTTGTCCTCCCTCCAGACTGACAGTGGGTACTGCTCAACATGAGAGAGGCAGGGCTAATGTCCCAGGTCTGCCCTTAGTATGTCCTACTCGCTGGCTTTAGACCTGTGAATGGGATTTCTAGTCACAATTCTGTCCATAACATGTTTAAAACTGTTTAGGTGCTTGACTGCTCTTTGCACGCTTCTTGACAACCTACTCAATTGCATCTTCAGTGTAGGAATGGTAGCATTTACCTTAAACATCTGTTATGCTGGTGAATTACCAAGGATCAAGGTTCCTTTTCTTTATACACTCTGCCTAGCTATGGAGAAGAGGAATTTAGCTCAGTGTCCCTTAATCATTTTTAGACTGCTGTCCTCAATAATTTAGCAGCAGAAAGAAGCAAAAATTAGCAGCGTACTTGATTCTGCCTGCTTCCAACTTTAATTCTTCAGAGTAATTTTTAAACTGAGAAATGGTAGGAAAGGAGTAGGAGAAGCTAAGGCTGCGGGAATAGTTACTTTGTATTGAAAGAAGTATTTTTATTTTGAAAAAGTTTTTTCAGATCACTGTCAAAGAAAGAAACTAAATTGTCAGTGATGTTTTACTCAGAGAGATACCCATGACCTGGACAGAAGTTTTGCTGCCATGCATAAAGGAAGACTTGAAGGAAACTCTGCTATGTTTTCTGTTTTTTTTTGGTTTCCATTTAGGTAAAAGCAGTAATCAAGACTAATTAAACTTTTCTCAAAGGCAGAGGCTTGGGAGTCAGCGGTGTCTGCAGCCAAGCTGTGGGGACCAAGTTACACGCAGCGCAGCACTGTTCTTCTCACAGGAGGGCCGTACCAGTTGCACATCGACTGATGCTCTTGACCAAGCCCAGGAGCACTCAGAGCACACCGAGCCGGGCAGTGCCGGGACCTGCCTCCTGGGAGGCTCATCCCGTGCCTTTAGGTCTAGCACTCTCTTATTACAGTGCCAATTTTATTACTGCTTTGAAACTCTCATTGTTGAAGACAAAATTATTTTCTGCCGAAGGGATTCCTGCCCATGGTCCCGAGGCCATCTTTAAGGGATGAACAGGAAGTGATGTGTCATGGCAGCAATCAGCAGGGGGGGTTGATGAGGTGCGATGGCTTTGTTTTCTCGGTAGATGGAAAGATACCTGGGCCTGATCCCACAAAATCTTCTTGTGATACTGAAACGGCAGGATCGGGCCCTTTCCCTTCCTCTCCAAAGAGGTGGGGCTGAGGCGTTTACCGTGCTTGTGGCAAAGACTTACTGCCCTGCTGTATTGGGGATTTCTGTGTCATCTTGTGCATACACCTGCTATACGGCAAGCTGGCGCGAAGAAAGGGGTGTTAGCTATCGTTATTTGTAGGATGTGCAGAATGCCATCTGATTTGATTAAGACTACGCTGTTGCAGAGCAGCACGGATGATTTATTTTCAATAAAAAGAGAGTTTAAGGTGATTACCTTCAGCAGCTCTCCTAGAGCCTCACTCCTTTTCCCTGCTGGAGAGTTTTTCCCCGTGCAAAGAGGTAGCGAAGCGCCGTAGCGATGCGGGCTTCACTTTACAGCTCGCGGAGCCGGCAGACCTTTTCCCAGCCTTCCCGAAGCGCTGGGCGTCCTGCGGCGCCGCGACTGGCGCATGTCGTCGACATCTGAAGCCCCGCGCCGGAGCACGGGGCTGCGGCTGGCTGCAGCCCGGCCAGAAGGCTGCGAGGGGCCGAGCGTAAACAGAGGCAGCTGGTCACACAGCATGGTGTGGCGGGCCCACGAAACGTGGCAGATGCAGCTTCAGCTGTTATTGGGTACAGAGCATCAGCCTCCAAGCCTGGGTCACATGAAGGACCCGCTTTCACTGTGACAGTACGGTGTCAAACTGCCATTCTTCTTCTGAAGTCTGCCACATCTCCGGAGCAGCAAAGCCCCAGCCTCCGGTTCACAGGCCAGGGGACAAAAAGATCACATATATCAAGGATTCTGCATTTACACTAAGCTCTGCAGTTACGGGAGAGTTCTGCTTTTGGAGTTTAAGACTTCACTCAAAGCTCTTTTAAAAAAAAAAAAAAAGATAATTCCACTACAGAGTTAGTGCATACAAAGCGTGCCTTATTGTTGCTGATATGAGCTCTGTGACATAGCAGAAAAGAAATCAGGGTGAACTAACGCTCTCTACATCTAGCACTCTCTTAGTACATCAGTTTATTAATTTCTTTTACAAAATGATATTCTGTAAGGTGATCAAAATATTTTAGAGAGAGCTGTTAGCGTTCTGGAAAACCTGCCAGAATTTCAGGCAGCAGAGTGATGCTAATAATCAGTGTCACCCCACTCGGTTCTGCACTGCCTGTTACAGACACACTTCATGGTGTTAAATTCCTTTCTTGCGTTGCTGTCGCCTGCAGAAGCCAAACTGAGCTAAAACTCTTTGTGGCTATCCGTGTAACACAGCGAAATTCAGATTTGTTATGACATAATATTTATCATTTTTTGTCATGCAGGATATATAGATTACCCATACAGACTTGTTAGTTGCTTATTGCTGTACCTAAGCACCATGCTGCAAAGAGTTAAACATTTTAGGAAAGTCTTGGAATTATAAAAACAGTTTCGGACTTCACCATTTTTAAACTTGCTCCTGTAGAAGTTAATCAAGAGGCTTAAAAACATCCCAGTAGCGTCTTTTTGACACTGCATTTGCGCCAGAGGAGAGTATACAGTGAGTACACTCTTCAGGCACAAAATGATACATCCATCCCTATCCTAAAACAAAATTAAAATGTTTCTAAAAATAAAATCTCTTTCTTTTCCTTTGTCAGGATAATCTTTAACTGAGTAAACAGAACGACAAAAGGAAAATAAAGAGAAATCCTAGGCAAGGCATCAAGAAAAAGCATTGTGATGGGCCAGCTTTAGGTCTGCAACTTAAAAGGCAATTTCTTTAGATCTTTTGCATTCAAGGGACTGCAGTTCTATTTACCGAGGGATCAGTGGCGGGCATTTGTGAACCAGTATGAATTGAAGCCTGAAGCAGCATTGCTTCATTGCTGGTATGGGTGCCTATAGAAACAGATGTAAAAAGAAAAAGGAAAAAAAGGCTAATATAGTATGATGTTCAAAGACTATCCAGTGAGAGATGTTCTCGTTCAGCCCTGACCTTTTCTGAAAACCTGGGCTCCTGTGAGCCAGGGAAGATTGCGCTTGTGACTGTACAACTGGGGTCTGTCACAGGGATTACTTCTTAATCCCAGGTGCACAAAATGAAGCACTGAAATTGCTTATATTTTGATGCCTAAGTAAAAGCTGTCTGATTTTTCAAGGTACGGGGTGGGGGGCTTATGTAACACTCCATTTTACCTCAGCACATCTGGAAATCAGGCTAGTGTTTGAGATCACCAGCACAGTTCGTTCTTACTTAACTACTGTTTTAAGCTACCACAGCAAGTGGAGTTATGTCTTAAGAGCATCACCCTCATCTGCAGATCATATCCTTGACTGTTATTGTTTTCCTTCCTGATTATCATCTAAGAAATGTGGGGGTTTTGTTAGTAAAATGAGGCAACAGAATTGATTTTTAGAATTTGTCTGCACTTCTCCACTGCAAAAGAAAAAGACAAGAAGTAAAACTTGTGAGAGAGCCCAAGCACCATTTCTAAAATCCCTTGCAATTTTGCCTTGCTGTACTTCCACCCCGAGCTGGTTGCATAGGCTGCTTGATGCAGTCTTGGAAAAAGACCCGCTCTGCCAGAGACGGATTTGTCCTGTCTTAAGGCAGGGGCTTGAGACACGTGGGGTGGTTCACTCTCCCATGGTGCCCAGTTCTTCCACTGACTGTGGAGGACAACTGCAGAGTGTGTAGATCCTGAACCTTCAAGAGGCTCAAGTAAGGTGAGATAGCCCCATCTCTAAGACTGCCAGTCCCCCTGAAGATCGGTGGCTCACAATATTTTTTTGCTCTGAATCTTTCACTGAATACAGGAGCCTACCTGGCTTGTAATGTCCTGGGTGGGTTTTATCAGAGGGTTTAATTTAGGTTGGAAGGGTTTCAGGAGGTCTCTGGTCCAACCCCTGCCCCAAGCAGAGCCAGCTCTGGGATCAAACCAGGCTCTGCTCAGGGCTTTGCTCTGATAGGTCTTGAAAACCGAGGATGGACCCTGCACAACCTCACCGGTCAATGGCTTAATGCAGCAAAAGATGGCCAAGGGCAGGAGGGAAGGAGTGGTGGGGGGTGTACGGAGTGCCCTGAAGTCTGCGGGCAGCACCTGGAAGCCGTCTGCAGTAGGTAGCAGAGGCTTGGGAAAAGGAGAAAATTGCATTGCAGGGTATGCTGCCATGGGAAGGTTATTCCTGAGAGAGCAATTGTCTCACCATTGCTTTAATGCCTGTTTTGTGGGAGAATTCCCTTGTTTTCCGAGCTGCAGGGTCTCCATGGAGAATCCCAGATCAGGATCCTGGGAAAACTCTGAGCCCAGGCACAGGGGGGTGCTGGTGGGAAGAAATTGATCCCGACGGGTGGAAGGGGCATTGTGGGATCATTATGAGGTTGTCCCAGTTTCAGTGCATTCAGTATGGATCTCAAAACCTGACGCTGTGCTGCAACTGAGTATCAGATGGCAGAGTTTATCAATGTTTAACTCAGGTTTGCACATCATCAGGATATACTCCCTTCCATTCACAGATCTAGCTCAGAAACAGCCTGGTTTTTACAATATCTGTGTATTCTTTAAAAAAATATATCTCAGAACACATTCACAGTATATCTGGAAATATCTTGCCAAGTGGTACAGGAAAACTCTTTTACAACTAATGACACTAATGTGCCATGCACAGAAAAACTCATGAATTTTGCCCTGGTTTTCTTTTTGACATTATTTACCACTGTAATTTATCTGGTTTTCTCTTTGACATTATTTACTATTGTGCTTTATCTGCTTCTTAAAGACTATTGTAATTTACTACCTGCTCTTTTAAGACCACCACTCCTCAGGACAGGGAACTGTTTTGCAATGTGTGGACAGCCTGCATATTTAAGAGGTCTGTGAAAACTGGGAACTTCCCGCTTACACTGCCGGATCCTCCAAGATTAAAGGCTGCATCCGTTTTGTATTTGCTCAGAACAAAACGCCCAGCAGCACCGGTTTATGCATAAACGTTGGAGATGTCAAAAACATAGTAGGTCAATTTGTCCACTCCCTCTCACAGCCTCGTCCCTCCGGAATATGTTTTTCTTCGTGCTTTGTCCTGTCTAGTCCTAGCGAGTGATGGGACTTCTGCTGTGGGATTTACGCTGTAGATTAATGAGCTGCAAAACTTCACATATGTTTAAATCATTGTACTTGCTCCCCCCCGTTTACATCTCCGTTGTCAGTAAGGCAGTGGAGAGGCTAGCACCAATCCATTTATCAAGCCACCTTACTGGCGAGATGCGCTTCGACTGAGCATCTGACGTGATAATAAACATCAAAGCTTTAGCACCTGATGTTAGCACAAGGTGCCTTTCCTCTCGAAACATCTGGTCCCCTGATAAATTGTTACACTCGCCACCGCTCGCCGCACCGCCGCTCCCTAGATCACGGGAGAGCCCTGCCCGGTGCGTGCTGCTTCGGGTCTGTTCTCAAGTTGTTGCGGCGCGCCGGCCGTATGATGACAATTAGAAGCAGTTAGTGCGCAGATGAGGCTCACGAGTGGCAGGTGGTGGGAATGGGGCTCAATTAACTAACATGCACAAAATCCTTTGCTAATGAGGCTGGGCCACCCCAGATGAGCAGGAAAGCATGTGTCGCTGACAGCAACAGAGGATTTGAAACTGAGAGGGAGAGAAACCGGTCAACAGGTATCATCGGTGAGCGAATAAGGCTTTCTAGCTTGCTACGGTCAGATTAAGTGATGGGTTTAAGTTTGCGCACTGAAAGTCAGCAAAGGAGGTAGCTGTTTGCCGGAGTGCTGGGAAGAATTTCATTTCCCCTGTCTCTAAATCTGCCACTGTGTTTTCTCTTCCCTATTAACCTGCTCTTTTGTGAGAGCTGGGGCAACGATTACAGTGCAATGTAAATTTAAATATAATCCTTCTGTATTGCCAAAATACCGATACGAAAGGCAGTGGAAGTCAGAAAAATAATTGGTTTGCTTGGTGTTCAAATTAGATAATTTTAAAACAATGCAAAAGGCTGTGTTTGGGATGTGTTACTTAAGCCCCTGGCCATTTTACACGGTACATTCTATCACTTTTTGTCTTTCTATGTTAAGCAGCAGTTTGCAGTTAGAGAGTCACAGATAACCCCATAAAGGATTTTTAGTTTTAGCAGGTCATAAGTCAGCATTTTTCTTTGGACTGAAACTTACTGTGGAAGCTGTCAATGTGACCATGATACCACTTCTAATCCAGGTCTCCAAATGCTGCCTCCTTTATCCCTGGTCATTTTAAATTGGTTTCCATGGGGATCTATAGCTGTCAATATTTTTGCCTGTGTTGTGTACAGTATTTAAAATTCTGTGATGTGCAATTTCCTGCTAAACTTCTGTTTTCCCCAGAAATGTTTTTAAAGCAGAGGATGGGGGTTTTTTTGTTTGGGTGACACAGGCAGTGTATAGTGACTTGGTTTCAAAATACATCCTTAATATGAATGAACCTGAGAACACACAGACGTTTCGGATGCAGTGTGATGGACTGATCAGAAGTCCCAAAAAAACGTAGAACTCCATACCCAGAAGCAATGAGGGGAAGCCCGGATGAAGCACAGTCCAGACTGTGAACCTCCCTGGAGTCCTTGACAATATTTCAGTATATCAGGGGTTGTATCTGTTTCTCTAACTGTTTTCAAATGACACAGTGTGATGAGGCTTGAAGAAAGGAGAACTGTCTTTAAACTCTTTCACTGGAGCAAGTTAAAAGGGAAAAATTCGCTCCTATGCTTGAAGTTGTAACAAAATTTTACACATTTCACGTAATTCTGAAAAAAAAATCCCAGTTTTCTCAGAAGGTCTGGCATGATTTCTACTATGCTTTAGAGTGCACATTGGTACCAGTTTTACTTGAGTATGTTTTGCCTTGATTGAAAGGCATCCCTTGCATCAAACAAGAAATACCCCATAGGTTTCTATAGTATCCAGCCCTAGAAGAAACTTGTGATTATTATAATCCCATTGGAAATATCAGCTTTATAAATGTCTATAAATTGCTTTGAACAAAATTTTCCATGCTTTGTTTCTGACTTAGATTAGATATTAGGAAAAAATTCTTCACGGAGAGGGCTGTTAAGTATTGGAACAGGCTGCCCAGGGAAGTGGTCGAGTCACCATCCCTGGAGGTATTTAAAAGACGGGTAGATGAGGTGCTTAGGGACATGGTTTAGTAGTGGACAGGTACGGTTGGACTCAATGATCTTAAAGGTCTTTTCCAACCAAATGATTCTATGATTCTGTGACTTCCATCTACCCAGCCTCCACACAGATACTTCACGCTGTTGAGCTATTAAGAGCTGCACAGCTTTTTCAATCAGTCTTCTGACAAGTGGCACGTGTCTTTTTTACTGGGAGATAATGGTTAAAGCTTGTATGTCCCTGCATCGATAGCTGTTACTCTTTACATGGTATGCCATTAAATTATCTTGTGTGGTAAGCTGACTCAGTATAAAACCAAATATTTCCTCATGACTTTAGGGGATTCTGCATTCTGGAATATTTTTGGCTCAAAAGCCCATAAGCACTTTTGTTTCTGTGAGGGTTTCATAGGGATGTTAAGCTTAGTGTCCCGGGTAGGCTTTAAAGTTACCAACTTACCCATGTCAATGGAAGCGGGGGAGCGGACTGATTGGACCTATTCTTTTCCTTTCTGCCCCGAAGCGGTGTTTGCTGTTCCAACTGCTGTGTGGGACCCACTTCTGCACGGGGTGGCACACGTGGTAGGGTCGTGTGGAAATGTGTGCCCACTTAAAACAAAATGCTAGACACCTGAGGACCCTGTGAGCATTAAATAATGTATGAATATGCAGCTCTTTTGTAAGTGATAACTTACTCTGAGGAAATGAGAGAGAAATACTTTAGAGAGTTTTTATACTCTGCGGACAAAAAAAAGGCGATGTGCTAATTTTTCCAACCCACCTGTAGGACCTGTTGCAAAAAGATCATCAGGGACTTTTCTTTTTTTCTGGAACATGTAATTATATCAAATGTTTTTGAAATAAAAACCCTGGTTCAAGAGTCCCTAGGGTTTAGATAATCGCAGTATAAAGTAATGTCTTTGGCCCTAACTTTAGGTGAAAATAGTACTCCTCGATTGACATGTCCTATCTTACCTTTCACCCAAGACCAGAGAGAGTATTTTGGTTCAATGTAAAATTAAAATAATGAAGCAACTGTGGGAAAATACTGGAGGATAGACATTGCTGACCACTGCTTTTGAGAAGTAGAGGGAAAGACTCTGAAAGGGAAAACTCCCCCACGGAAACTTTATCACACGTTCGTACTTGGTGTGGCAGCTACCTACTGTGTAGGCCCCCACATAACAAGGACAGCGATGGAGAGCTTTTGTCTGGCTTCAAACAAAGCTCGCTCAGCTGGCAGAAAAGGGGGTGTTTCGTACGGACAGCCACTGGGGCAAGGGAAAGACATTGGAGGGGAAAGAAGGCTAAAAAAAAAAAAAAATCAGAAAGAACAGGTTTCAGAACGAGCAGGATGAGCGGGTGTCAAGCAAGGAGACAAAAAGGAAAAAACCCTCAAAGTTGCCATGTCAGAAGTGGTGCCAGACTGTCGCGGGAGCACGGGGCTGTTGACTTGGTGCCGGAGAAGGCTGGTGGCTGCTCTGCTGAAGGCCGCCTTGAAGAAAAGCTTGCTGTGCAGAGGAGGGCTCAGGGCGTGCCGTGCTAAGTAAATCCAGCTCCCCTTCTCAAGGAAAAAAGCCTGGAGGGAGATGACCCACTAAATGACATCCTTTGCCAGGCACAAATAATTGATGCAGGAAGAAGTAATATTGTATGCCAGTACTGTAAAGGAGCCCTGCCAAAGGAATTGGGTAATAGAGAGCAGATAATTGCAATATATCACAATATAACAGACAGTACCATATACTGAAGTGTCTATATGTGTGCTTAATTTCTTCCCAAACAGTTCAGAGTTTGCAAATCACCCCCGCTAGGGTTTAGCTGCACACCTTCCATTTGCACGAACAGGCTGGTGTCTGCATCCCATAGATCCCTTTGCAATTCCCAGGCCTTTGATATCCTACAGTACAACCCACTGGGATAAAACAAGAATAGTCGGAAGTCATAGCCCTGCCTCTGTTGGATAGGATCTGTTCCTATGTTGACATCCTAAGCTTGAACTATGGAACCTTTCCTGGAGGTCAGCATCTTCTTTACAACACGGATTCAATGTCCTTGGTGGGTGGCATATGTGCAATGGGCCATGAGAAATGTTCATAGTGTTGAGATTAAAATAACCTCCCAGGCTAGAAGAAATATAATTCTAATTTATAACCTAACCGTGGAGATTATTAACGCATTCCCCTTTCCACTCGCATAGATTTTATTTCTGTTCTTCCTCCAACACATCCTGTTAGATAGAGTATTAAACAGAACAAGGCCACACACAATTTAAGGAGAAAAGCACGGGTTTGGTTAAAATTGCTTTTTGGAGGGAAACTTAGACAGTTCTTTTTACTGTAGAGCTCTTAGCACCTGGATGGGTCACAGCATGTTTTAGGAAAGGAGAGGGAAGAAGTGCATGCAACCAGTATGATGGGCTAAAAAGCCAGTGGTGAAAATCAGTGTTAAAATCTCCTAATGGATAATAATCCAATAGATTATAAACATGATAATCTTGTAGATGCTAAAGAGTACCACTACATTTTAAGAAGCAGGTGCTCGTTGTGCACAAGTAATTACAGATATATTGGCTGCGGTGGAGCTGTGCTGATTTACACCAGGCCTGAGCAAGAAGTCAGAAAGCTTGAAAGCTATTTGGCAGAAAGAGAAAACCAGTGAATGGGAGGGGGCATGTATGATAGTGAAGAATTTTAATAAACAGCTGTGTGAGAGGGCAGTATGAAACAAACTCGGCAGAGGGGAATCCAGCAGCTCTTGCAAGAGATTGCATCTAAGAGGAAGGCAATTCTGAGAGCTTGATGTTATTTTTTTCCTTGTGAGAACTCGAATGTGAAGTTTTCATTTTGCAGTATAACCTTGTTAAATATGTTCTGGGTGATGCACCGGGAACTCAGGCTTTCCATCCTCAGTGCCATCCCCCCATATATGCACTGGGCACTGACCTTGCTCGTGGAAAAGTTTGCCTTCTGTAAAAGGTAAAAAGATGTACACAACTACAGATTTAAACAGTAAAAGATGAGGATTTAACCATCTCTTCCCCATCACATCCTTTACCTTGGAGAGTTGAATACCACCTCATGAAAACCCTGATGGCAAAGCCTTTGCTTTTGGAGACCCTGAGTGTAGGTGAGTGGGAAGAGAGAGCTACGTGAGTGAAGCTTACACATAGCATGTCCCGGGGCGGGGCGGGGGGGGGGAGAGTAAAATTTATGGTTGCTTCTGTGCAATGAAAAATCAATTCACAGAAAGTTTAGGCTCAACTGCACTTCTTGCCTGCGAACGAGCTGTCAAATTATCTTGGTAGGAAGCTGCACCGAGGTATTGTCCTTAATTGCTCTGATAATGCTCCGTTTTGACAGCTGCAATACCTGGTTCAACATGGCTGCTAACAAAAAAGTCAACCATTAAGTATGTTTTCTTAAACAGTGACTGATAAGTTGTTATCTTTCAGCATCTCCAGTTAATTAGACATCCCGAGTCAAAGTTAATTTGGTGGAAAACATTTCTCGACTTAATGACATTTATGGGCAATTAGGCACGTTGCAGAAAGGAATACACATTTACATTTCGGCCTATTTCCAGTGCTTAACAAGAACCCACCTCCTTCTCCACTGGAGATTTCTCATTCTCTGAGGAATACCTTCGATGCAGACACCACAGGTCCTCTTGTTTTTCTGGAAACCAGCAATCGCTTGCGTGAAACAAGCTACCACACAGTAATGAGGCACACACAGAGATAAAATTAGGTGCAACAAAAGCTTTTATGCTGTTTAGGCTCCTGTCTTGTCACGGCGAGAATTGTGCTTAACTCCACCGTAGTAGTATATCGACTGTCTCTGAGAAATGTTTGTAGTCTTACAGCCTTTATGTGAAACTTGACAGTGTATTTGGAAAAGCAGCACACAAACTTTTAACCTGTCCCACGCTTGCTGAAGGAGAAGCCTGAATGTAGTTTGTTTCTTCCTAGTTGCTGTGGGCTGAGGAAGCCGGGGAGGAAAACGAGTAGTGGTCCTTGCGGGTTACGGGTGGGCATGGGCACCCACGTGTCCCTCTCTTGCCCTCAGGCAAGGATGTGGCAGAATTTGGGAGGCTGGCATCTCCTGGCATGGGCAGTGGGCTGGCTTTTGCCTCCGTCACTCTCGGCAGAAAGCACCCTGTTGAGACCACTGCCTGCTTCTGATTTTCACAAAACTTGCAAAAAGGTAGAATCTGCATGTAGCGCCGGTGTCACGTTTGGCTGAAATTGGTCAATGGCTCCAAAGGCCACGTGGGCCAACAAATCCCGGTTATGACATCCCTTTTCCTCAGAAG
Organism: Balaeniceps rex; assembly: GCA_013401315.1. NCBI lineage: Eukaryota > Metazoa > Chordata > Aves > Pelecaniformes > Balaenicipitidae > Balaeniceps > Balaeniceps rex. Next base: position 27,340 of record VYZW01046941.1, read on the forward strand.
TTCAGGTTAAACTGCAAACGAAAGGCAGGCTGAACATGCAAATACGTCCTTCAGTTTTGCACTGCCTGCACAAATTGGTTGCTCTGGACCCAGCCCTGATGGGCCCGAGGGGTGAGGCCACAACTATAAAGACAGTATAAGCAAAGCCTTACGTTTTTCTGCTGGAGCAAGAAGCATCTCCAGAGCAAGCTGGAGGGCCACAGAAACAAGATGTTTGGCAAAACCGTTTGAGGAAGTCAGTGTGGGCAGATACAGGTGAAAGCACAGCCCTCTAAGTGCTCCCTGCGATTTCAGACAAATAACATCTGCAGTGAGCAAACTGAGGTTTTCTGGGGTCTCACACATCAGGATTAGGTCTGGGCCCATTTTTGGTTTGCCTGGACTTTTGCTCTAAAACCGCATTGTTTTTAGAGTGCGCGTTGACTGAACAAAAAGAATTATGGCATACGGCATCTACGGCCAAATGGTGCAATTGTCTAACTCGGTTTTACTACCTGGAAAATTAATTTATTTTAAACTAGATACCAGCAATGGCAAGCAAATGTCATACCAGGTTTTTATCTCGTTCTATTTAGATAGGACATGTCTTGTCTTTATATGTGTATTTTTTGCCCATAGATCAACGTATACCAAGTCTATACTGGCACTTACAAAATGCACAGTGATGTTAACTGTGCGTTTAACCTTCAGCAAGCGAAGCAAGGACTCGTGTAATTCAGTGGGTACGTAGGTGCATGGTCCTGGCAGACGAGGAGTAGCTCCCACCCTGGCACCGGCGGGGCGGGGGGGGCTGTATTTGGCCCGGGAAGCAGGGAATCCACTTCAGAGCAGAGGAGGGCATCTGCGGTATCTGCCGTCTTCATCTATTTGCTCAGCTTGCTCTACAATTCAACGTATGTAAATAAGTAGCCTGGCATTTGTTACACATGAAAGCGGTACGCTTTACGCGGCCAGGCTTTATTTACAGGCGCCGAGTATCAAAATTGTAAATGCCACCGGCAATTACCGTTGTAATGACTCAAAGCCATCCCTTCCGGGCGCTGAATTATTTCTCCTTTCAATTAACGTACATGCGACAAACTCCTCTTGCAGGGGAACCGGCTATTTGGCAGGGCAAGCGCAACACATCCCCCGCTTTTTTTTTTTTTTTTTTTTTTGTTTCGTTGTTTTTTTTGGGGTTTGGTTTTTTTTACCGCTGCAAGGGCGGCAGCGGTTCCCCCGGAAACACGCCTCTCCCCTCGCTTGAGCCGAGCCCGCCGNGCTGTGTTCGTGTCCGTCTGTGTGTCTGTCTGTGTGTCTGTGTCGGGGGGGGGAGGTGTGGGTTAAAGGAAGCGAGGGACTTCTCACCGCACATGTCGGTGGGGAGCAGTGCGCCCCCCACACACCCCAATTTCCCAATAATGCAAGCTGGCTTTCCTGATTATTGTCCGAGGCAAGGTGTTGGGGGTTGCAAGCGGAAGGTCCCTCAGATCGAGGGCTCCCTGTGAGATACAGGGGCTGCCTAATCCACCCTGAGCTGTACTGGAGCTGTAGTAAGACTGTTTCTCAAGAATAAGATTGGATATTAGGAAAAATTTCTTTCCTGAAAGAGTGGTCAAGCATTGGAACAGGCTGCCCAGAGAGGTGATGGAGTCACCATCCCTGTAGGCGTTCAAAAAACGTGTAGACGTGGCACTTTGGGGCATGGTATAGTAGGCATGGTGGTGTTGGGTTGATGGTTGGACTAGATGGTCTTAGAGGTCTTTTCCAACCTTAACTCTATGATTCTATGAGTAAGAGTTCCTTACATGTGCTGCTTGGTGGTGCGGACGCCACCTTTGGTGGCCATGGCTGAAGATCAAATGGGTTTTCACCCAATTATTCGGTTCACTGTTGGGTCATGGCATAAGATACTATTCCGCAATGTAGGAATTTCCAGGAATGCCCTGAAATCTCTCCTCCCGCTTACTCCTTTGCGTGCTTCCAAATCGTATCGGCACCGGTGTGTGGGTCTGGATAACGGAGGGCTTCCCAAAACATTGCTCAAAGCTGCAGAGTGCGGTGCTTCTGCCTCTCCGTCCTCCTGCCAACACACCTCAGACTCTCCTCTTTCCTTCAGCCCACCTCTTTTTCAGCATTTACTTTTTCACTGTGCCCTGCGTTGTGTTCCCCTCTGCTCCTGCAGCACGTTCCTCGCTCTGTGGGCATTGCCCGGGATGTACAAGTGAGGCACCAACTTGGGGTGCTGGGTAGCAGCCCTCCCACAAAGGGAGGCTTTCATTAAACAAAATGGGGCTGGACTGGGCCCTCCAGCAGCTACGTACGCTCCAGCCAACCTTCCCTGGTCTGCTGCTCCCACACGTCTCAGAGGCCTATTCGATGCCAGCATCACCGAGAGAGAGAAGCCATACGGAGAAAAAAAAGGTTTTGTGTGTCCTCTTTTGTACCCCAGGGAATTAATCTATTGGGAGTCAAAGAGAATAAACACAGCACTTTATAACTTGAGAACAAAATGCAAAACTTGTTGCTTAATGCTATCTTCTCCATACACTGTTCAGGAAGGAAGAGGAGTTAAAGCCCTTTCCTGCCAGGGGCATTTTAACATCTGGCAGCACAAGTAAGAAGAATGGTTATGCAGGCAAAGCATAACCAGCAACGGGTAAAGTATCCAGTAATGGATGGATGTTCACAAACGGGCATCAAATTTTGGCTCGCTGTGTGATCCTGGGTGAGGCATTGAATCCTGCACTCTTTCTGCCTCGGTTTTCCATCTGTAAAATGGAAAACAAGAATTCACACAGCCAGTGTAAGCATAAATTCTGTTGGGTTTGGAGAGCGCCCATATACTCCTGTAACAGGGGTCGGATAACTCCGTAGGTATATTACTTATTTGTGGGCTTCGTGAGATTTTGGCTGCACACAGACGCCAGGGTGGATAGGCTTTATTGAGATAAAGGACCCGCATGCCAGGCACAAGAGCTGCATCTTCAGCTTTATGTCGGGAGGGGAAGGAAGGTGTTGCAGGGAAGCTCCAGCCTCTGCGGCAGCGAATGCTGGGAAAGCAAACCGGACAAAGGGAAGGTAGGATTTCTTCCCAGGGGTAGTTCTGATTTGTCACTGGCAGTGAAAAAGTTAAAACTCATAGGGTTATTCATGAATTCCGCTTTTTAAAAACATGTCCTATTAAAATGCAGATTTAGTCTTCCATTTGCAAAGAACATAGTTATTTCAAATTCTGTATGGGAATCCTTTTTGTATTTGTATCTTTTGGGTAGAAAGTCCAGCTGCCTCTTGTGAGATTGCACATATCTCTTCAGATGTCAACAAATCATTGAAAAGTGTCAGAAAGGGGGAAATGAAAGATAATTATTCAAACCATGGAGAGCTACTTTGAAAGTGAATAGAATCTGTCAGATAGTCTTTTGAGAACAGCAGTTGGCTGCTTGTATTGGATATATTAAATGGACATATCTAGAGGCAAGTAACGCTGTTTTAGATTCGGATCAGTTTAAGTTGGAGGATTTTTCTGGTGGAGATAGCTGAAACCACCAGAAATTATTGAGGGGAAATTAGTTCGGAAGGTGTTATATAAAGTTATGGTGACATATTAAAAGAAATAGAAAGCTCTGTAAATAAAATGCATGCTCTTTCAGCTAAAGAAACAGAAGCTTTACATATTTGTCTATTATATTTTGAAACTGTAGTGGGATTAAGGACAAGGAGGTTTTGACTAAAATGGAAATAAATAGGCTGGTGGCAGTGTAAAGGGGCACAGACCCGAAAGAAACATATCACAAAGAGCTTGCAGAAATCACCATTATATCCGACTAGCACAATATTATTGAGAATTTGCTCAGACTGACACTCCTTGCTCTGATGAGCAGCCTGACGACGCTGGCCCCTGATGCTGCAAAACTTGCCCCTGCAAGTAACGTTCTTGACATCCAGTGGGATCTCCCACATCCAAAGTCTGCAAGCAGACCAGAAATTTATCTCCTTTTTTCCCTGAGAAAGTTGAATAGATGATATTTCATAAGGAACAGAGTACAGCTCAGAAAAAGGCTTTCTGAAACTGCTGTAAATGCTTGCTACTGTATCTCCCAGGAAAGATGTCCGTGTTCTTACTGTAATGCTCCAGTAACGGCAAGCATCCGACAGGTATTCTGGACTCTCAGCGAGTGCAGCGGTGCAGGCTGATCAATGAGAGGCCATCTGCCTGAGTTCTGTGCTTCAACCACATCGATCCACATTCGCACGGTACGACTACTGCAGGTAAAGAAGACCTTGAGCAAATAAAAGGTGCGGAAAGAGGTACCGAATATGAATGAGAAATACATGCAGGTGGGAAGCTGCAGCCAACACCTTTCAAGTTTCTTTCTTTCAAGTTTGTGGTTTTTTTTCTCTCCTTTTTCATAGGGCTGTCTACCTTGTGCTTTGCCTGACTGTGCCAGCCCATGCTAGGTTGTATGTAAATGGCAGAAAAACCTACAGCAGCATTACATTACTTGTGCTTTTGTAGTACTTAATCCCCTGGAGAGGAAGACAGACTGTGAAGCAGGAGTGTTTGCCCCAGGCTGGGAATGGCTGGTGCTCCTGTGAGTCCTTTCCACTCCAGTCATTCTTCTTTCTCTCATATGGCACAGAAACATTTTACCCGTGTCCTGCAGCACCAGAGGGACTGCCAGTTCTGGCACATCGTAATGGCAGCACTTACTTCTCTCTAGCATGAGATGGGTGCTCCCTGTCTCAGCCTCTGTTTCTACCTTCCTACAGCAATCTAGCTTTCAGCTTTTGCCTCTTAAAAACCCAATTACAAAATCGGCACACCTGGAAGCCCATCCCATGTACAGGTGCTTTATCATAAGCACAATGACTCCTGTTGTCTACCAGATATTTCAAAATCCCTCCTGTCACAGGCCATCCCATCAGGTCAGGTCACAGTAACTAACAGATGCGAACCAGGACACGATTGTGTCAAGACCTAGATGCTCCAGACTGCCTAATGGAAAATCTAACTGGAGTTTTCAATGTAGCAATGTTTTTTGCAAGCCTTGACCATAAGTCACAAAACTAGATCTCATTAAAAAGTTTTCTTTAGCCTTTTTCAATTCAACTGAATTTCCTAAATTGTCCAGCAAGAGTAAATTGAAAGTCCATGCCTACATTCAGTGTAATCTAATCCTGACCAGTATATCCCCTCCAAAAAAGCACAGATGAAAGGACAGTTTTGCAACACCTGGGCCATTTACAGATGTGCCCAAGCAAAAACCTGAGGTCCGGATCTCAGCTCCTCCAAAAGTCAGGGAAGACCAGTGATGGGGACTGGGGCCATGCCACTGCACGTGCTAAGGGTAGCCATTGGGGAACCTGAAAACTCTCTTATCTCTTGAGTGCAAGCAGATTGATAATTTTGGTTCAAGTCCATCTCCTTTAATGCTTTCCTTTTTCTGATCCACACAGGTAAAAATGAATTTAGCTTCCAGGTTTCAATACGCACCACCACGTGCATGCATACCTAGTGTGGGTTTTGCAATAGGAATTTGTTGGCTGAGTTACAGTCACCCTCTTTCAATGTTGTGATGTTGTTATTTTTAACAAAGGAACCTTGCAAATGAGCAGAAGTAGACTCCGGAGTTCTCAATATTATCTTTGTTTTCACCCTTCCCTTACCTGCAGGAAACATGGGAGACTAGAGGATCAAACTATCCATTGCCATGCCCTGCAGGGAAAAACCCAACTGTTTATGTGCAAGGGAGCAGAAACGTTCAAGTAGTGACCCACAAAATACCTACAGCATGCAGTATTTCTCTGTTTCCTGCATCTTCTCCATAGGCTGAGTCTTCTGGGACCCTGCTAAAGAGCCTTTACACTAGCCCCTGGCCACTCCAGGCCCTGCAGCAACCTGCGTGGCCAACTCCAGCCCCTTTCCAGTGGAGAATTGCCTACACAAAAATGGGAGCAACTTAGGTATGGTTTTGCTTGAATTTCTGCTGTGCTGACAAGAAGCACTTTCTCAAAGTTGTAGGAAACAACAGCGACTTCTTAAAATACCCTTTTTAAGGAAGGAGACAAGTTAGGGGTGACCTAACTAGGTTTTCTAGTAGATGAATCCCCCACCCCTGCCCTCTGTGGGCTGGGGCCAGGTGCCTGGAGCCATGCAGTGGCTCCACCAGCATCCCCTTTGGTTCCTTCCCAGAAGGGCATGGGGAGCAGTGACACCTGTGGAGAGCATTGGGCATCTTCACACAGGACTCCACTCCCCCAGCTTCCTCCCACCTCCCTGGGGAACCTGTTGTGGGGAGAAATGCATCTTCTCTCCTTGGCGGTCGAGGGAGCTGCAGTGGGTTGGGGCACCCAGCCCTTACACACCTGAAGCCAGGTGTGATGAATCCCACTGCTTTTATTCATAGCACTGAATGGCTGGAGTTGCAATTTGGGAGAGAGGTAGTTCCATCCCAACTGCTCATTGTTTTATAGGAAAGGTAAATTTTACCCTTCCACTTTCTCTGCTTTATTTGTTTGTGTGCAGATAGCATGCTAATAGCTGGCTAAATCAGCCCACAGCACACATCTTTCCCTGTCCCGAGCGGGAGAGCTGCTGCCTGCTTTGCCCGCTTTCTGGGGCTGGAAGCTCGTGGCAGCGAGGACTGGACAGGAGAAGGCACTTCTCCTTTTTTAATTTATTTTCTTTCTTATTCTGTTCCACTGTCTAAAAACATAATTGAACTTCAGTGCAAAGTCACGGCCGATTTTCCCTTTTGGTTATCTCACTATTATTCTACCAAGGTAATGGGAGTTACTGCAGATTTAGGCTAATATACAGGGGAGGAGAAGCAGGGCTCAAATCAATCCAGGGTTACAGTTCAAAGGGATTAAAACAAGAGAGAGAAAGAGAGAAAGGGAAGAGCTGAAATGAAAGAAGTTTGAAAGAAACAAAAAAAATGTTGTCTTTGGGGAGCTATGTACTTTGTCCAGGGAGTTTTCCTACTAAATAATCTTCGAGATGGTGGAACAAGGTATTTGAATATCTGTTTCAAGACAGGAAAAGGAAGAAGAAAGTAAAGAGCCAACAAAAGGAAAAGGTGCCTTTTTTTCTGGCAAAACAGTCTACCTCTTACTTTAAAAAAAAAAAAAAAATAGAACTTGCTGTACGCTACTGATAATTATGCCTTTGGCAAATGGTCTTTTAAATTCAAGTGTATTTTTCTGCTGAGAAGCCAGCACTTGGCCTTGAATAATCTTCTTCTTTCAACCTGATAGTGTTGGGGTTTTGTGCATGCAGATAGATATATATATAGAGAGAGAGAGAGATAAAGTTGTTGTGTTTGGGATGTATTCAAATGTTTGCTTTTTAGTGGAAACTGTGTCCTTGCCTGTGAAGGTCAACAGACCCAACACCAGGAAAGCATCAGTGAGAGCTCCCTGCTGGTCCCAGATCGGTGGCACGGGCACTGTGCCCCAGGACCAAAGCTTCTGCAGTATTTTTCAGGGTACTTTTACGGGCTTCAAGGAAGCTTGCAGGATTTTTAATGCCAGGTGTTGTGTGGCTAAGAGGCCTGGGTCTGGAAACCTACGTGGGTAACAGAAGTGCCATGCCAAAAATGCGGCACCGTTTAATGATCTGTGTAGGAGAAGTTTAATCCTTTGGGTGCGAGGTTTATAATTCCACAGCGGATTAAGAGCCTTTGCCATTGAAAACTCTATGTTGGTGACTGATTTTTTTTATCTAACCTGGATTTGGGCCTGCAAACTGTATTTTCATATGAAAAGATAGAGTTTGGGCATTCAGGTGTTCAAGCTAAGCGTGCTAATACAAAGCCACTTTATGCCTGAGGAAAAAAAAAAAAGTGGGTAAATAGAATTTCTGCTAAATTGAAAGGAGAGTTTTGGATTGGTCCTGAATTCAGTCCCAAAGAGCCAAGATAAAACTGGGCAAGATAGTCTGCTCCTGATTTTATTTTCAGTTCACTAAAATTACAGTTCTGATGCTACGAAATAGCTGCGAAGAAAAGCCTGCTTGACGTGTGAGAGGAGAGTGTGCTTTTCCAGACAGGTGCTATCACTGTTAAGAAAAAAAAGAGCCTTTTCGTGCCTAGCGCAAGGCTCGCTTTCCTTTCTGGAAATCCCAAATTTATCAAAGTTGTTACAGCAAAGTAATTCACTGGCAAAGGTCCCCTCTCCGTTTCTATCCTCTCTGACCACCTTTTGCTTTTAATGCCTGTAAACCCACGGGTCTGATCCCTCCCCGGTGCCGGCAGTGCCCTGGCAAGAGGAAGAGCAGCCAGCACTTGTGTGAGGCCGAAGGGACGTGCATGCCTGCTAGCACGCACCGCTGCAACGATACCCTTTAGACTGCCTGCCTGTCAGAGCGCCTTCCAGCCAAGCAGACATTCAGCTTAATAAAATGGGCGTTCGGCTTGCGTTAGTCATTCGGGTTACTGCGAAGCATTCCCACAAAGTCTGCAAATATCCGCACATCAGTAGCATTGTCCCTGTAAAAGGATTAGCCTCTTTAATTAGATCTATCGTCCCCTTTTACGAACGTTTCTCTAAGAGATACAGTGGTCGGAGCGCCGTACCGTCAAAGATAAATTGCCTCCTTTGAGAGAGCGATGTTTCTGCCATTGAGATGGGCCCTTTGCCGGGGTCCTTGTTTTGCCCCATGAAGCCGCCATTCAGGTACAGTGGGGCTGAGGGCGCCTTGTTCAAGCTCAGAAACTATTTGTGAGGCCGTGGCAGACTCGGACTTTCCAACTGGCACCGAGGAGAAAGAGACGCTTGTTTCCCCGCTATCGGAGGGGGGAAAAAAAAAAAAGAAGGGGGCCAGTGCAGGTGGTGCTCCATCAGTAAAATGCTGTTGGAAGAAAAGCTTGCAGGTGCTGGCTCTGAAAATGGACGGGTGCTTCCTGGGCCCGGGGCGAGCTGAAGAGGACTGCCAAGGCCAGACAGAACCGCTCTGTTGCCTTAAGAGTGCATAAAAAAAGATGTTTCAATGCTGTCGTCGGATCTGGGTGGTTTGCCACGGAGGACAAAAAGTCTCCTGTAAAATTGGATTTAAATAGTCCTATCTCACTTGTGCTCTGGGTGATCAGATTCAATTGTGCCGGTGTCCCCTCTGCAGTATGATATCATAGCTTCAGAGGAAGGCTTTATTTAGAGGTCACATTAGTTTGTCCTGTGGATGTAATCATTTTTTGTGTCACGGACAATGTTTTACTGTGAAGATATGGGCCAGATGGCTCAGCCACTTGCAGTCCGGAGTTAAACAGGCTCTTTATTGTGGGTGAATAAACAGAACCTATTGTTCCCTGCTCGTGAAACTCTAGTGTCCACCGCCGGGTAAAGATGAAGTATGAAATTTTCACGGCTGAGGGAAGAATATGTAAAACAACAAGTAAAAGGGGTGTGTGCTTCCAAAACATATCCCCGTTGTCCCTTCTGTTTTTTTTTCTCTCAGCAAATATCCGTGAGGTATTTCCATGCCTTGCCATTGTCCGATGTTGCTAAGCACTCGGGTCCCCCTTGTCCTCTGCCCCAGCCCGGCGAGCATCTTCCACCACGACTGCCCCCGTGGCAGGGCTGTGGGGCTCGGGAGCATCACCCCAGGATTTCCTGCTCGTAGCCCCCTGTACGGGTGTGGTGTCTGGGCAGGTAGATCATTAGCAAGTCCATCTCTGGTTATTTATTGTTCTATATCCCCAAAAGCTCCCCCTTGGCCATGACTCTCCCGTGAGCTGGTTGCACATGGAGTGCTGGCCAGCAAGCAAGTAGAGAAAAAGATATTTTCCTCCAGACCAAAGAGGTCAAATTGATTTTTTCCCCCATTTTTTTTCCCTCCAGGCCCGGCATAGTAACTCAGAGGGGGGGGTTCCTAAAGAAAACATACATTTTCTCTTTAAACTCACCCCATCCATAGTTTCCTATATGGCAATGTCAGAAGTATTTCTTTCCTCTCTCTAATTGCAACCAAAGCCAACCTTGACTGGCAAGGAGAAAGTCCCTGACAGGTTTGGGTTCAGTCCAGACCTTCTCAGAGAGTCTGTCAGCCAACTGTTTGACAGTATGCAAATGTATGCAAATGGGGGGACACTGGCCGAACACCTGCAGAAAGTGTCCATCCCCACTCCCGCTATGCTCTACCTCCTCCGCACGTGGGGCTTTGAAACGCTGCTTCGTCTCCCTCTGTCAGTTTATTATGCATTTGTCAGCAGAACGTGGGGCTGGTGAAAACCGCACTCTTTGTCCTGCCGAGCGGCAGAGCCCCATGTGGAAGGGCCAGTGCTAGGAATGGTGCGATGGCTTCCGTCCAGCCCTTGTGAATCCTCCTTTCTGTCTTTTAGGACCTTCCCTTCAGCATCCCAACCCTTTTGGGGTTGCCCGTGTCAAGGAAGGCCTTCTGTTTTCCTGTGAGTAAAGACATCATGCCGGTGGAGTCTCAGCCGAACAAAAAGGCTCTTTCTCGCCAGCAGCTGGAGCGCAGGGCTGCGAGGGGCTGTGCATGCACCGCATGAAAACCTGCAGCCAACTCCAACCGGTGAGGGAGGGAGGGAGGAAGGAAGGAAGGAAAGGAAGGAAGGAAGGAAGGAAGGAGAGGCACCTCAAATAAAGCAAAGTTGCCGGCTGTGTATCGGCTGCCTAAGAGAAACTCCGGCTGCTGCGGCCATTGGGAACAGCTGCGGGTCTCCTGCGTGCTCCCATGGAACAGCCCCTGGAGAGCTGGGGGGTCTGGTGAGGTCCAGTGGGGGGGATCCATGTGCATGGGGGACACTGGGTGTTTTGCTTCCCTAAGTGTATGCAGGGGGAAGGAGAGGGAGGGAGGCATTTTGAAATGCTCCTTAAATAGAGAAGGGCTGCAAATTCGGGAAAGTTTGGGACCTTCAGCCTGAATCCAGACCCTGGATGGGAAAATTGCTGAGTTTTGAGAACCTGCTGGTTGGATCAAAGATGTATGTCCCACACCAACTTTTAGGCAAAGCAGGGTGTGAGCCCTTCCAAATCCTGGGTAGCAGCTTCAGTTTTAGATAGCTAAACATCCGAGCCAGTGGTGAGCGGGTGATGGGTCTGAGGACCGCATGGAGACGTGGCCCTCCAGCTCCCAGAGATCTCACTGCTGAGACTGGACCACAACCCAAAACAGCTCTGACTGCTGTCAGGCAGCAGACGCCTTCCTCTGATCTATGGTCTCAATTAAAAATCGCTAGCCTGATGCCACTGCTGGGCCTCCCATGTGTATCTGACTCTATCATATGCAATTGCATGGCTGTAAAGTCATAACTCATGGGTGCTGACCATGTGGCAAGCTGTGGCTAAACATGTTGTGCGCCATAAGCCTAACTTTACACCACAGCGAGGGTTAAATCAGGGCTCCTGAGGCTGCCTGGAGAGAGCTGTGCCCCTGGAGGTAAGATCTGCACTTTGCTCAGTCACTTGCATTAGGAGAAGCCAGGTCACGCTGGGCTTGAAACCCATGTGGTAAAATGTCAGTAAATATTTCAGAACATGAGGCAGCATATAGACACCGTAGCCAGGTGTGATGCCGAGCTTTGAGGGTCAAAGGCCTGCCTTTGGACTGCCCAAATATGAGAAACACCCCTCAGGCTTGGGATACCAGCGGCCTTGGAAATGCAGGCAGGCTTCTGCTGAAAGCCAGGTGGACTTAAAGTGGTTGATAATTGTTCCTAGGACTTTTTCTTTGGCTGGGGATGAATAAGAAACAGGCTGTGTGCAGGGATGGGGATGGACAGTCAGTAGGGTGCCCACCAGAGCTCCCTTGGCACCAGATTTGTCATCTGCCCCTCTGGAATAGGGCGCTCGGAGGGACCTGCTCCAGTTCTCACCGCACCATATGGAAATCAGTTCACGCTTTCTCCAGAGAGAGAAAATAAGTGGTCCTACTTTCTGGCTTTTTTTTTTTCTTCTTCTTACACTTTGGAGCCCAAGGTAGCTGTATTTAGCAGCTTTAGTGTCCTTTCATTGCTGCTGCTTGCAGGGTTGTGGTCACTCAGGCAGCAGTAACTTTGAAAAAATGACCCGTCTACACCCAAACAATAACAGAATCCCCCTTTTTATGTTGGCAACGCCCACCGCTTTCTCTTCGCTTCAAGACTCCCCACGTAGACGCAACTGTTTGACCAGCCTTCTTCTGAACAACTTAATTAAGCAAAAGAAAAAGTGTCAGTTTCTGCCAACCTCACAAAAACAGAGCTGTGGGGGTAAAAAGGGGACGCGGCATCAGCCCGCATTCCTCAATGGGCTAACGAAGGGAGACCCTCGCTTCGCAGCCCTGCCAAGCATAGCCAGGGTTATCGTGACATACTGGCTTGCCCACCGCCCCGGCCGTGATGGGAGCTGGGGTGACCCGTGTCCTGCGGGCACCAAGATGCCCCAGGAAGCACCGGGGAATCGCCATGGCCGGAGGCACACGTGTGTGCCCCTTCCCATCAGAGTCAGCCAAGGGGATCAAACAGTTTTCTAAACTGCATGAAAGGGGGAGCCCCTTTTTTCCTCTCGGGGCCGGGTGTGGGCTTACCAGACCAAACTGCTTGCGATCCCACCACAGGCAGAGGGTAGCTCTGGAGGCTCCCAGATTTCCCTGTGCCTGTGCTGAGAGCCTGGCTGGATGCGTGTTGTACACATGGATCTGTGGCTATTGCAAAACCTCTCTTCCCCAAGCAACAGTGCCACAAGAGGACAGTGCTTATTTCTTTTCTTTCAGAGACCAGACCTGCTTCAGAGCATCAGAGCATCCTCTTCTTAGGCTGGCGAGGCTGCTCCTTACCCAGCCAGCTGCTCTCTGTCCAAGGAAAGGGATGAGGCTCTTACCACGAGTGCTTCAAGGGCCTGAGCTTTCATTGCTTTTTTCCAAGGGAAAAAAGTTGCTCTTAAGCGAGGAGGGAACGATGGAGCAGAACTGTCTGCCTGAGTTATGTTCTCCCCTTCTGTCTTTATCTCCATTAAAAGAGCATAAATTCATTTTAGGCTACAGTTCTGCAAAGGTCGAGGGCTGCTCTGACTTTGCACAGCGTGCCTACCGCCTCTGAAATCAATGGGCCGGCTGTTCACCCCGCACAAGCAGAGCGCGCATGTGGGTCTTTGAAGGACCACGGCTTTATCTGGAAGAGAGTTAGGCTTGGATGGTTTCTTTTCCGATAAACACCATGTTTTGCTTGCTCGTTGCCCTATTCTCTCCCACCCCAGCCACCTCTTTTCTTTAGTCGCAGCTGGTAGGCAGGAGTCTGCCTAATTCTGAACAGTCCTCTAGTCCTCAAACCAGACCAATAGTTTTTTAAGTAATAAAAATTAACAAAGTAAAACTGGTCTCCAAGCCCTTAAATGCTTTGCTATATTTTCTTGGGCTCTTCCAGTCCTGATATACCTTCTCATTTAAGAATAAAGGAAGCCAGCCATCGGAAGTTACATTCCCAAAGCAGTGTGATCTCTTGCAATGAAGGTATTTTATCTCCTTTTGAATTCTGAGATGGGAACAAATACGACAAATGCTGGGGCATGCTTTGCCGGGTGGGACTGCAAACCCTGTGGCAAATAAAACTGACTTCGGGGTGCAATCGCACGCTGTTTTTACCTGATCGCACAGCCACGAGGTGCAGAGGGAACTTTTTACGGTGTGCACTGGTGCAGACGAGGCCGCTGTCCCGTGGAAAGCAGCAGAGTCCGCTGGCGTGAGTCATGCCGGCTTTTCACGATGTTATGAGCTTAAAGCAAAGGGGCATTTGCTCACCAGCATGCCAGAGTTGCCTGTGAAATGACAACTGCTCCAATATTAAAGGGTAAAGAAGTGAGAAACGTTTTTTTGCAGCCTCCGACTGTTTCATTCTCTCAACACAACGGTACAGGAGCGGCGGCCTTTATTGTGATTAATATCTGGGAAGCTTCTTAACAAGGCTTAGCTTGATAGGTGGCTCTTGTTGGAGGAAATTTATGGCCTGGTACTTCCTCAGTGAGACTTCCCACGTTGAATTGTTGAACATTACTGACCCTGATGCCCAACACGAGGGGGTGGGGATTTACACAGATGTCTGGTAACTGTGGAAGGTGCAAAAATCCAGAAGAACAACCTGTATTACATCCATTGGAAGCGGCTGGTTAACTGAGGTCAGGGGGAGGCCCGAGCCAGTGTGTGAGCCTCAGTGTTTTGGTGCAGTTTGTTTTTTGATTAGTGCAGTTCATGACCGGGCCATCCCACCTGAATAACAATCAGTGTGATTCACAGCGGGCCAGGAGAGGGCAGGGACGCCCGCCGCGCCGCCCATATGGAGCCCAGCCCTGGGAAGTGCAGAACCTTCCCAAACCCAGATGGTTCGGCTTGACGGCTTTGGCAAGGCACCAGCAATAACCTACGACGATATGAAATCATCAGGATCTCGACNTATGGGAAAGGGAGCGCGGCTGCGGATTAATGAACATGCATGAAATGGAGATCGGCTGCCGCTTAACGATGCGGTCATTAAAAACTAGTGTCTGTGTGCGCTTTTCTTTTTTTTTTTTAATTGTGGTTGGTTTTTGTTTTTTATCTGACACTATATTTGCCTTCATAAAGAAAAAGGCAAGCAGATGGGAGGGCAAGGCTGGGCTGCTGGCGGCAGGAGGTTGTGAGCATCAGTCCTCCTGTGCAGGCAGAGGTAAAGCGGTCGGGAGCCGCACGGGGGGGTGGTACCAGAACCCTCAGTGCTGCCGTTTCCGCTGCTTGCCGGGGAAAATCTCCACACACGATGACTAGTTCTCGTTAATGTGGGTAGGCTGGATTTCTCAGGGTAAATGAGAAAATTACAATAAGCAGCAGCTGGAAGAGCCCAAGCAACACCTTAGAAATAAGTAAAATGAAGTCCAGGCCGCTGGTGGTCGCTGAGCATCTCGCTGGTTTTGGGGGGGGGCACAGGTGGGATGTGCCTGGGAGGTGCCGGGTGCTCAGGGTGGGAAGGGCGGGTGCTGCAACCGGGTCGGCCACGGTTTATGAGTGCCTCCACAGGAGCCTGTGGACAGGATTTGGTTTGCTGCCAGCAGCCAGGAGACCCTGCAGTTGGGGGACAGAGAGGAGCCTTTTGATCAGCTGGTTTCAGAAAGACATGTAGACCTCGGAGCTGGAGGGCTGGGGTTTAATAAACCAAGTGGCTCCAGGAAAGGGGTAAGTTTTAGCTCAAAGGGTGCTTGTTCAGGAGAGAGTATGAAACAGGAGGAGAGGAAGCACTGCTGAGAAGCCACCAGCCCGAAGACCTCCTGCTCTGCTTCCTTCATTTGCCCACCCCCTCCCAAAGGGCACCGCTTTCTTCCCCCCTGCTCCCTCGTTGCTCTGTGCTTGAAAATTCAGGCTCTGGATATTAGCAGTAAAGCCGAGACCTGTGCCTAACTTGTGTTGACTATCACTGTCCTTCAGGGTGAAGTATAACATGTAAGTGGGATTCGGTGCGTTATTTTTTTTAAATAATTGCTCCCTCCAAAACAATCGTATTCGTAATCCCAAGTTTCCAAACGTACGAGATGAGAGACGCTCAGCCAAAGAATTAGAAGAAATCGTTTACACAAATAGCTTGTACAGTGTCCTTTGAACATTGTGCTCTAAATCTTTTTAGTCTCATGAGTATTCATAGTGTTTTTCAAATAATTTGAAAGCGATTTCTTAATGAAGGCTAGAATACCCCTTTTAAACTTCTAAGTGCCGTTGTTTTTCTTTGATCACCTCTATACATTCCATATTCCAGCGCCCTTCTCTCTGATGCATATTCATGTCCCCGGGATAATTTAAAGGCATACTTGCGTGTTTGACAGTGATAAATAAAACTCATCCATCATATAGCAGAACCTCTGGGGAAAATTAAATATCCCCAGTTTCAGCGCCGTTACTGTCTGCATGATTATGAACCTGATCCAAAGCTCGTTGAACTGGTGGCAATATTTAATGAGCCGGCAGAATATTTCTTCTTGGTTAAAAAGAAAGAAAACCCATGCAACTTATTTTTGGCAGTGACAGGCAGTGGGATGCTGCAAAACCTTACTGCTGACTGCCCGTCTTGCTCATCAAACATGGTGATTTCTTCTGGGTGCAACCTCAGTACCTCTACAGAAGAGGATGGATGGAGGACGAGGTCTGTGTGCTGGCTCAGCGTACTGCCCTCCTTATTACTGTGAAAGGTGTGAATTTTATTTGCTTGCAGGATATAAACATTATGTTTTTGCATGCCTTTTCAGCAGCGTGAAGCCATTACAGCAGCTCACCCCACCTCGTGAAGCTGTGGCTGGAAGGGTGGCTGCCTGTAGGAGACCTGTGCTTGTCCTAGAGATGCTGCTGCTCTAAAATGTAGATATCAGACTATTTGCTACCTGCCCTCCATGTCCCAGAAGCGATGGTGGTACCAGTCCTCACAGGAGCTCTCTGACATGGCAAAGCAGCATTATGTCCATATTAAAGAGGGAGAAGCAAAGGAGAAGGAAACCTGCACCAGGCTGGTACACGTCAGGTTAGCTAGGATGGGGACCCAGGCTCGCCCCAGCTTTGGTTCTCCCTCACAGGCTGGTCCATCTGAAATTTGGGGGGGTGTAGGAGGGATTCCTGCGCTAGCCTAGGCACAGGCTGGCTGTGTGGCGAAGCACTGAGCCCTGCCTGGCTGCTCAGCCCGAAGTCCAACAGGTTGTTTGCGGTCAGGGTTTATTTGGGGAGGAGGGAGGCGCCAGTTTGGGGTGGGGAAGGTTTTGTGGGCCTGTTTTCCCAGCCACCAAAACCACCCCAGCAACCAACTGCACCAGCAGAAGAAGGAGGCCTCAAAATCAAGTTGGTGACTTGATGGCGGGATGCCAGGATGCTTTTTTCTTGGATCCTGCCCATCCTCACATCCCAGCCTGGATGGACTGAAGAAAAGAGAAAACTTCCTGGGGCAGGAGCTGGAGCGAAGCAACGCCATGAGCCAGGTTGGGAGGGAAACACGGGGCAGGATTTATCTCACCTCTTTCGGGGCTCCTGTGTCCCCTCTCCATCCTAAGGCAGGTGTAGGGAAGGGTGGGTGCCTCTGCACCTCCTGTAAGTGCAAAAAAGAGACAGGACAGCCAGTTTGGACCAGGCAGTTAATTTTTGGATGGTTAAAAGCAGGTGTGATGACTACCCAACATTCATGATTGTCTGGGGGAAGATGCTGTGCGGGAAGGAGACCTTGTGGCTGCCCAGCGAAGACCTGCGGCAGCAGTGAAGGGCTGGAGGGGCTGAGGTGGGATGCAGGGGAGGGCACAGCACAACAACATTTAGCTGTGCATTGCCAAGCCACCAGCCAGAGGGCAGGTAGCAGCACAATCACGTAAATCATGGCCAATGCTCCTAGGAAATTTACAGCTGACCAGTGAAAAATGAAACGGCCTGACCTTTCACTTCAGGCTACAATGGCTGTGCTGCTGCTGGCCCCGCTCCCCTCCGGACCGCTGGAGAGCCAGTTGCTATAGCTGTGACATTCCCCCCGCAGTTGCCTGAGAAACGTGCCGAAGCCCCTGGCCGACACCTCCCGCTCTCAGCATCCCCCCCTCCGGCACTCGAGATGCTTTATGAGCCGATCCCAGTGTCCGAAGGCACAGGCGGAGGTTAAGACCTTGTCCCGTATTCTGTCCCTACTTAGCAGGATCCCTCTTCAATGCTCTCACCAGGAGCAGGAGATGATCATGTTTAGTGACCTGTCACACTAGTACTTCAGGCTTTTGTTCTGGGAAATTGGCCTTCCTCTTTTCGACGTGAGAGGATTTGGGCTGTGTCATTAAAGCCATCAGCCTGCCAAGGTTAAGGGAGCAAGGAGAGAAAGCTGTTTCTCCATGAGCAGCGGCGGGTCTGAAATGTCTCACCTCCTTTGAAGCAGAGGTTCCCATCCCAGCGGCATTAAAGCGGCCCCGGGACGGGAGGCAGAGGGCTCTGCTGCTCACGCTGGGTGGTGGGTGCCTGGGCAGAAAACGAGCTGCTCCCTAATCTTCATGGGTGTGTTGCAAACCTCCACCCCGAGAGTTACTGCCTTGGTATCGTGGTGTCTGAGAAAGAAAAGGAAAAAAAAAATAAGCTGGTGGGAAAAAAAAATGGGTGTTTCTGAAATACTTTCTCCCTCCTGGTCCATTTCATCCCCTTTCCTTTTATGGCCAGTCTTTGGAGTGCTAGACGGTGAAGGTTTTTGCCAGCTGCGTTGCCAGCTCTGGCTCAGCAGCTCCCCTGGACTTTATCCAGGGTCTCTGCACGTGGGAGCACTGAGGAGCAGGGATCTGGGTGGCCCAAGTCCAGGGATGTGGTCAAGGATGTGGAGCAGGGCTCGGGCAGGGTCCCCAAGGGGCAGAAGTACACGGCGCTTTGGAGGACAAGACTCCAGAGGAGTCACCCTGGTGGGGTTGATCATAGTCACGGTTATCAGGTCCTTGGCCACCAATGTCACTGATTTTGCTGTGTGCTGATGGAAGAGATTTTCTCCATCACTTTCTCAATTCATGTCCCCAGGGAAGGGAGCCTCCGAGCCTGGGTAGCAAGTGAGCACAGCATGGTGGTCTCTCTAAGCATTTTTGGGGTGGAGCTAGACTCCGGGCTCTGTGCTGTAAGGATGGCCTTGGATGCCTTGTGCTGAGGGAACAACCTGCCTGAGGGGACCTTTGAAGTTTCTAAGTGTCTTCCGGAAGATTTGTCCCACGTGAGGTTGGTTGGAGCCTGCATGAGCGCTTCTGCCAAGCCACTGCTTCTCTCCCTGTGAGCCGCATTGGGCCGGCACGGAGCACCAACATTTTAGATTTGGGAGTTATCTCATTGATCTCAATTTTGCTGAGCATGATTCAATGGCTCCTGATCCTTTTTCTCTGACTTCTTTCTTCTGAGGGTGCTGTTAGTGCTCTGTGCCAATGTGATCCAACTCCAAAGAGCTGTTGCTGTTCCAGTCACTTACTCCCGTGTTCAACACCTGTGTGTACCACGTGCCATGCAGTGTTACAACACTGCTGCTCTGCCAGCCAGTCACAGGGTAGCTTTGAATGCGTAGGACGTTTCAGGTTCAGACCAAAGGCTGAGCGTGCTTTCCACACAGTGACTGTGAAATAAGCTGGAATGGGAGTTCATAATACTTTGGCTCTACTGCAGCAACCCTCCACAGTAAATTTAGGCAACTTACTTTTCAGTGGAAGAGCGGTAACGCATCCAGGCTGAGGGTGCCTGACACGCACCAGGGGTGAACATCAGGGAAGTAAGCCATGCAAAACTGTAAAAAATGAGAGTTGTTTCAACATGGAGAGTCTCATCCAAGCCTTGAGCTTTACATTTGCTCTCTCTTGATCTCCAGCCCAGCCAAATTGAGATCAACCCTGGGCAGGCAGGGCTGTTACTCTGGGGCGCCAGGTCCAGCAGGTCCTACTGCTCTTGACCGGCTCGGTGGCAGAGGCACCTGCAGGCAGCTTTGGATGGTGAGTCAGGTCCAGCAGAAGCTTTGTAACTCAACGAGCCGAACTGGTTGAGCACTGGCAGCATCGGGCCCCTGCTGCGTGGCATTCAGTGGTTCGTTTCTGCGTAAAGAAGGAAATCTGGGGCTGGGGAATGGTGGTCCCACACGTCCTCATTGGTGCCTCTGCTGATGGCTTTGCAAAAAAACCCATGCCCAGACAGTGCGACCCTGGCGTGGGAGCCCTGGGAGGAGGGAAGAAGGGAAGCACATGTACCATCAGGTGTCACGCTCGGACCTGCAGCATGCGACACCTTCATGGGCAGGCAAAAACGGGTAGGTCGGAACAGCAGCTTTTTGTTGCGATCTGATTACAGCCTTTCTATTCTCGCTGACCCTTTGCTGTGGGTTTTTTTTTGTTGTTTTGTTGGTTTTTGTGGATTTTTTTTTTTACTTGAAAGAATTAAAAAGTACAGCTTCCATGAATAAATATAACTCTTAACTCCGTCTTATTAACTAAAAGCAATTTAGGGCTAAATACAGTGAATGTTAACAAAAAGCCAAGAATAGAAAATTGTTTAAGTGGCCAAAGAAACTTTCTCCCATTGTGATGCAAGCCAAGCTATGCCAGCTATATGTAAATGTATGCAGTAGGCTCTGTGCATGTGTCCACTTTGAAGTTGCCATCTGAATTTAATTCTGCCTTTGTGATTAAATCAGGCCATTACGTTTAATCTCACTTAATAGTAAGAAACGCTCTTTGTTGTTTTCTATAGGCAACATATTCTGCCCCTAACATATACAGCTTGGCATTCACACTTTACTATTAATCCCCGATGGCTGATAATTGCTTCATCTCCAAGTTCTCTGTCCAATTCACAAGGGAACTGATTGCAACTATTCTTCCCCTATACATTAATGCACTGTTTTGGTCTTACTTCTTTGGCTCAGTGAACCCTATCAAGCTGTCCACATTTTCTGGGCATGTGGGCGTATTGTAAGTTGTTAAATTAAATTCTGCGCTGACCCCCTAAACACCAGAATCTATTAGCACTGCAAGTTAGCTGATTGACAAGTGGAGCTACTTTTTCACTCAAAAACCTGACATAAAAAAAAAAAACAGGCTAAATAAGGCTGAATATTTTGTTTCAAGTGAAAGTCTGAGGTCTTCTGCCTGCTGTCTTTCTACTTACAATTTCATTACTGCAGCAGGATCAATTGTATTATTACTGTGGTATCGTTTCATCGATCTTACATATGTCAGTCGGGAAATTTCTTTGGAGAAAAGACCAAGTATCTGGAAGATGTCTTTAGTTTGCTTGAATCTGGAAGCCCATGCAGAATTTTTTTCCAAGTATATTCAATTCAGAGAGCTGTTTTTTTGGGGGGGTTGTGTTTTCTTTTTTTTTCCTTCCCAGAAGATGGCCCTAATTCATAATTACTGAATTATGCCCAAGGAGCCTCAGACTGTCATTATTTTGCCAGAAATGTAAAAAAAACCCAAAACCTTGGTGCAGATTCCTGCAGGGAGACCAATTGAAAGAGACACTCAAACTCCCCAGGAACAAATACCAGCAGTTTGGGTTTCCTTTCCTTTACCAAAAGCCTTCATTTAAACAGATCCCTCGGCTTCTCCATCACAGAAGAAATAGACTGATATAGTGAAAACCACATATAAACAGGGTCTTACTTACTTCCCCCGCTAGCGGTGTTATAACACCTTCCATAGCTGCTGAGCAGGGACTGCAACTACATGTTACTAGAGGAGTGACTGTCACAAGTTATTCATATTTCAAAGTATTGCAGTGGTATACGGCATTTCTTCACTCTGATTAGTTTTCATTGCATTGACTGTATTAAAATAGATCTTCTTAAGTTGTCATACAAAGTTTTTGAAGTACTGATTTGGGCCATGTGGACAGTGAGAAAATCTGAAATTTAATAGCAATGACTTTTTTTTTAAAGCTCACAGGTATGGAAAGGCTAAAATCCATCATGCATCACAGCAGAAGCTAACTGCTAACCAACATGGATTTAGAGGATGTGGCTGCAGATTGTCATTTGTAGTCGCCAAATCATAAAAAATTGAGGTGGGAAGGGACTTCAGGAGGTCTGTGGTCCAACATCTTGCTCTAAGCAGGGCTAACTTTGACGTTTTATCAGGGTCATCAGGGCTTTGCTGATTTCGGTCCACTGCCTCTTGTCCTTCTGCTGCATGCCTCTGAGATGAGTCTGGCTCCATCTTTTCTGTAGCCTCCAGGTAAGCAGCAGGAGACTGCTGTTAGTCTCTCCTCGGGTTTTCCTTCTCCAGGCTAAACAAATCCAGTTCCCTGTCCCATAAGGATTAATTTTCTCTCTGGCCATATAAAAGCATCCACAAGCACTGAACGTGGCTTTGTCAGTCACAACAGAGTTGAGTAGCTACCATATTCAGGTGATGTGCAGCTCTGCCTCTTCTACACCGTATGTGGTCGCCTTGGCACAGTTGAGACATCCTCAAACCTCAGTGAGCTCCTTCTTGGATGAAGGGAAAATGCTATCACTGCATGTGAGCAAAGTGAAGGTTATAGTGATGGGTAGGCAAAACCAAACAGAAAATTTTGCTGCTCCAGTGAAATCTCCCTATGTGCATTCACAGCTGGAGTTGGGGAGCCTCCCTGGTCTCCTCACACGTACCTTTCCTAACCTACATGCAAGGCAGGCTTTTTACAACGGGCTAGCTGCAAGATATTTTCCTGATCTGGAAGATGCCAGATCCAGCCTTCAATACTCAGGGCTGGTCCACAACAAGAGTGTGTGATATATCAGACCGGGAAGCCATCAGCTGATGGTGACTGATACTGAAGGCTGCAGCACATCTTCTGCAAATCCATCTAATCTGTCCTCTGCTCTCCGAGCTGGCTTCTCTGTGCTACTGTGCTGAGCACAAGGTCTCGCCCTGTATTTTCACAATAGCCCAAGCTCAGGATGCCAGAAAGATTGTTTCCTGCTTCAGCCCAAAGTCTGCAAGAGATGGCCTCACTTGTCACCAGTTAGGGACGCTTCCTCTATGCGGGTACGTTTTCCGTGCAGGCAGCAGAGCGCTCTCAGAGTCTCGGCTGAAACTGCACAATCAGTTCTCTGCTGTGCTTAGGTTTGCCTCAGACCTTCTCTTTCTCTGTGCCAAGTGAAAGCTTTTCTGGTTGCCTTCGCCAGGACCAACACAAAGGAGGAGTTATGTGCAGGAGATATTCCACCAGGAGGCCCCATGGAGTTTTCTGCAGAAATTGCCCCAAGGAACTGACCTAGGGCGATATTTTGGAATTTATTGTAAAACCACTGAAAGAAAAGAGAGGGTTATTTTTATCACATTAACATTCAAGTCACTTGCAAAACGCCACTCCGAGCCCCAGAAAACCAGAAGTCAGAGGCTGTTGCACAAATCCGTCAGGCTTTGTGCTAACTTGTGATCTCTCTATAATCAGCTCCTAATGGAAGCGCTGTAAAAAAATCCCAGTAAATGCTAGCGTAAAAAAATCACGTAGCTCAATATAAGTGTTTTGTAATCTCCTTCCACAAGTCTAAAAATCTTGAGGAGCAGAAGATAATCTGAGCCTCATCTTTTCATTTCTTTCCTTCTTTTCTCTTTACATATAGGCTTTTGGTTCAGAATAAACACTTTATTTGTTTCATGTACATTTTTCTTCGCGTTTTGTTGTTTGTTCAGGGTGGCTACAGCGAGACTGGTGTCAATTGATCAGAGCAAAATCATTGTGATTTATTAGCCACTTCTAGAAAGGACAAAGCCAGTGTGACCCAGAGGGCCATAAATTTTTGTCTACATCAAGCACAAACAGAAGAGTGTCTTTTTTTTAAATGTAGATGCAGCTCCAAAAGTTGTGGCTTGTATTTCTGCTGTCGTCTCCCAGAATCTCCTACGATTCTTGCAGTTTAGAGCCAGCTACGTACTGTATTTCCATAACCAGGAGCACACATATGCTCCGGGATTGAATGATTTATTCAGAGTGAACCTGCCCAGTGATTTTCAATAGTCCCCTCCAAATCAGCGTCTCTAAAACGTTGCACAGATGCTTTTTATTTTTATCCTGTTTCAGCCGCCTCTTTTGCGAGTAGTTACGTGACTGCTGTGAGGCATTTTAATTAATTAATTTACATTGCTAGGTTGCCTCACACCGGCTTTGACAAAAGTCACTTTATTTACTTCGTAAACCGATCGTGTCCTGCTGCACACTGTAATCTTGCCATGGGCAAGGAATTGGCTGCGTGGTGGCTGGAGACTCTGCTCTTTAAGCAGGAACCTGACTCAGCAAGAGCAAAGGATTTTGTCCTGGTGGTTTCCAAGGGCCACTCTAAGGAAAACTGGGAGGGAGTGAGATTAATGCTCTAATTAAAGGAACAGGAAAGAAACCGGCTAGTTTTGTCTAAGAAATTATTTGTATTGCAATGAAGCCTTCAGAACTCCAGCAGCCTGCAAATGTTGAATTCTGTTTAATAAATCAATAATGCCTTAAGAAGTCATCCATCCATCCATCCAGGTAATTGTATAACTTCATTGCCATTTTCTCTGAACTGTGCTACAGCATTAGGCTTATTTACATTACTTTGGATCAGACAGGGCGTCGGACCTAGCCTTGGGAAGGCTGGCTTAAGTTTTGAGTTGTTTTTTCATTTTCCATTGGAACTGGCTCAGGTTAAATGTCAACAGAAAGCAATGCGGATGCTGGTGATTTGGGAGACACCCACAGAAAACTGATGCAGAGGCTTGTTTCGAAAACGTCAATAAAAAGTTGTTCCGTGTGCTTTTAGTTCTGACCAAACTAGAAGAGCTTACAATGAAGCATGTACCCAGCAGCAGAATTGGTAGCAATAGCAGTCCCAAATAAATTAAAAAATAACCATATTTACCTCTGCTGTGTTTAAGGACTAATTTACGTTTTTAACTTCTCGAGGCTGCTCAGCAGCTGCTATGGATTTGTTCTTAGCATGAAATGGAGGGGTGATGGCAATCCCTGGCCCAAGCCATTTCAGATGTGTCCTTTAAGTGCTGCTTCTTACCCACTGCCTCATTTGTAGGAATACAGAAAAAAAATTATACCAACTTTAAAAGGACCTTGGAATCCCTGCATACAAAGTATGCAAAAATTCTGTCTTGCTGCTATTCTTATTAACAAATGTTTGCAATGATTTCATGATAAAAAGCATTGGTAATTCCATTGCAAAAGCGGAGAAGTGAGAACTGTAACAAATGGCACCCGTTGATGCAGAAACGGCTGCAAAATAACCTGAGCAGGAGCACGATGGCAAGAAAGAGGCTTCTAGTAAGTTGGGCTTTGAAGAGCTGCCTTTCATTTTATGTTCAGAGGCTCTGTTCCTGGAGTCTTTTACTCCTATTGCAGCAAAAGCCTCCAGATCAACTCCAGAGACTTTTTATTCCTAGAAGTACTGTAACGTGTGCACAGCTCTGAAAGCGCATGGAGCTTTCTGAGTGCCCGGTGATGTCCTGCCCATATCAATGGTGCCGGCAAGCGCACCCAGGCAGGCGGTGAATGCTTGGCAAGCCTTTCCCTGAAGTTGTTCAAGCTGCCCAACCTGCATCTCAGATCCTGCCACCACCCAAGTCGTACAATAACCATCTGGACTAGCCTTGACGTTCAATTCACTGCGTTGGACAAAGTCACCGTTTCTTTTTCATAAATACTGGCCGTGCCGGCAGCAGGGACGACGCGCTGATTTATTTGGTCTCCAAGCTGTTCTTGGAGGACGTGTCCTTTCTCTCCGGGACTCGGGCACTATCTTTATTTAGCCTCACAGATTCAAATGCAGAACACCACCCTGCTCTCCCTGCCACCTTCCTCTGGCAGGTCACAGCCATGTTACCCGCACGCTTTGCCTGCCAAGCACGAGAGCTGATTATGGGATGCCTGCAAGCTGAGAAAAATAAGGCATCGCACCTTCAGCAGTTAAAAATTATTAAGATTTACTGTGTAATTATTAAACATTACGGAGTTAAGGCTGCCGAGCCCGTCACCGACAGAAGGAGGAGGGGATGCATGAATAATGGCGGGGCTTTGCTTTTCTGCTGCGACCCTGCGGCTGCCGTTGAAGGGTCCGCACGGGCGAAGCCCTGCGGAGTTACAACCCCGCGGCGAAACGCGAGGCGCGCACGGAGCACCAAGCAAGCCGCCCGTGGCCAGCGGCACCCCGAAAGCCGCTTGTTCCGGGCAGACCCGCTCGGTGCCCTCGGCCCACGCCGCTCCGGAGCGCGAGGCTGCGGGGAGAGGGTGACGGCGCCGCGGGCCCTTTAAATCCGGCGCGCCCACTTGGCGCCGGCGCTGGCCAATGGGAGGGCGGGGCGCGGCGGGGAGCGAGCGTCCATTGGCTGCGCCTCCTCCCGCCACCGCCTCCCGGGGCACCTCCCACCGCCCTCCCCGCCGCCCGTCTCCCAGGCCCGCCGGGTCCCGGCCGTCTTTTGCTTTCCCCCGTGTCCGGCTGCCCGGTTTTGCGGCGTGGGGAGGGGAGGTCCGAGCTAACGGCGTTCCTAGGGGCCTGTGTCTGAGAGGAAGGGGCTTTCCGTGGAAGAACGGTCCTGCAGAAGCACCCGCAAAAAGCGGGAGCAGGAGGCTACGGGCGCATCTGTCTCTCGGTTGCCGGTTCAATGTCTTCAGCAAGGGGCTCCCGTGCTTTTGGGAGGCCGCGGGGTGCGGTCAGGGCTCTCCGCATTTCGCTTTCTCCCCGTGCAGAACCCGCTGCTGTGAGGGCGCAGGCTGGGGAAGGGAGGGCGCAGGGTCAGGCCGAGGGCACGTGGCCACCAGCAGCGAGAGCCCATGGTTACCCTCAAGCACAGCGCCCAAGTGAAACGAGGCCCGGACGTGTTATAGGCAAGGTTTTTTCAGCGAGGAAATGCACACAGGCGGGTTTTGAAGGACTCTTCTATATGCTTCCATCTGACGGTTTAAACAAACGGGAGATCCATTTCATGTCCAGCAATGGCTTTGGGCTCATAACATACAAAACCCTTCTGAGAAGCAAAGGTGTTGCTGGTGGGGCTGAGAGGAGAGCTGCTAACGAATCCTGAAAAACACATGGGTGAGAGACTGTCAGGGCCACCCTTCATCACCCCTTCCCCACTTCCAAAAATCCCTCATGCTCTGACAACCAGTAAATTGGAGACTCCTCCCTCAGAAGCTCTGTCTTTTTGCCTGGTCTTCTTGTTTTACTGCTGGTTGAAGTGGCAAGACCCACGACCAGAAACTTTGCTCCCACTGCGAGCAGGCACAGGGAGAGCACACCTCGTGCTCCAGGGGATTGTGCTTCCACGGTTCAGTGCTTGTTTTGAAAACACTAACATGCTCCACGTTCTCCTGGGGCTCCTCGCCAAAACTGGGCAGAAATTTAGCGCAGAGGAAAAAAACTAATAAGCATCCTGCAGATGGTAGAAAACACGAGGAGAATCTCTCCAAGAAGGTGCCGGGACTGAAATTCCCAAGGATGCTCTTTTTCTGAACAAACTGTCCATCACACGGGCAAACTTCCCTTGGACAGGAGAAGGGCATTGGGGTGGGTGAGGACCTTGTAGGGAACCAACTCTTCCCATTGGGAGTCCCTGGCCAGAGGAAGCGGTATCACGACCCGTGGTGAAATGGGATCCTTTTCCCCCTGGTACCAAACGAAGCCAGAGAGGGGGTGAGGACTAAGCTTATAGGGCTTTCCTTGCCCTCTTTTCCTGTTTCTCTGTTTCACACCCTGTTCACAACCACTTCTCTGGTGGCAGCACCCTGAGCGTCCCAGGTGGGGAGTGGGGTCTCCTGCTGTGGGAGAGGAGCTCTGGGCATGCGCACACGATTTTGCCTTCTCCTTCTCCAAGGGAATTACAGAAGCACATATACTGCTCGATATAATGCACCAGGCTCAAAGCTGAAAAATTACTGCTTAGACTTCTGCTCCATTGCAGGGTTTTGTTTTGTTTTGGTTTTTTCTCTCCTAGAAGGGTATTTTTCATCCCTGAATAAAAGTGCATTAAAATCCAACAGGTTTGAGTTATTGCTGCAAGAGTTCAATCCTGGTCGCTACCATCCCTCCCCCTTCTTTGCATTTCCCAGATCCCCAAGAGGAAAAGAAAGAATGAATGAAAGAAAGAAAAACCCTCAAAAAGAAAGCAGGGGTCTCCTCTCAGACTCTCACGCTTGCAGGCTAGCTCCTGGCACGCTTATAGGCATGGCACACAGCCTCTTCTGTCGGCACAGACTTGGCAAACCTGGGCCAGGGCTGGCCTTACTCATTGTGTTCAAGTCACCTTCTTGATTACAGCAAAAAAAGGAGTTTGTGGTGGGTGACCGAGTTGGCCACCCTACTCGACAGAAGGCAGAAGGAGAAAAAATAGGAAAGAAACAGGCAAATTAGTGATGCGGGGAGAGGGGAGAACGACACCCAGGGGAGGAAGCGATACCGGCTGCCTCTTATTTATAAGTCAGCTCTTGCCTGGCATTTTCTGGATGCTCATAAAGCTGTGAAACAGCCTGGCTGCGCGGCTCCCTCCCTGGTGGGTCCTGCCACCAGGGAGACCTGCCGAGGGGTCCCACTGACTTTGGGGGAGCAGCTCCGGGCATACAGGCCACCGAAGTGGCTCTGGGTCCCCTCTCACCATGCCAGGACCACCGCAAGGGCTGTGGCACCCACACATCTGTGGGTATTGCACACACACTCTAAATGTGATACCTAAGTTCCAAGCCTTTTTTTTATGCTATACTGGGGAAGAGATGGGAATTCAGCACGTCACCAGGACAGGCATGTAGCTGAGCTAATACACCCTGTGGGGTTAGCAAAGAGGGTGATGTGTGTGGTTGCTGTGGCAAATTCTTGTTTTTTTCTTCTCTTGTTTTCATATTAATAATCCATTTTCAAAATGCAGGCAGGTGAGCACAGTAGCTGTGCAAAGGATGGATTGAAAGTCATTTCTAATCCAAACACAGTTATTGTTTCTGTTAAAATGCGACCACTCAAAAAGCAAACTCAAATCTCAGTTGCAAATAATTCTGTTGAGTGAATATTTATATTTTGCTGCCAGACATCAGTAGCTTCCTGGGATGTTTTAGTAAAAAATACAGAAGAATAATAGAAGTACAAATACATCGCCTTGTAACAGTTGGCTATACTCTGTTAGCACAGAACACCTTAATGCAATATGTGTAGTTACCCGCAGTTTTAACTCACTGAAAATAAATGAGAAAAAAAAGTTAGAATGTTTTCATTTTCTTTGTCAAACAGCTTGAAATAAGCAATCAAATGCTCACTTTAACGACGTTACACAGTAGAAGATGTGTGCAAAATAGTATCTAGTCTTTCACAAAATAAAGTCACGCCAGAGAGCTGTGAAATCACACACGCTAGTGTATAAAATCCATTTCAAAGCCTTGGCTTTCCTCACGAGAGCAAGAAATATTCTTGGAGGCTTTCTGGAGTCAGCAGCCGAAGCCAAGCGCTATAGAGGGCTTACACCGATACAATCCAAAAGGACAATTTGCTTGGAAGCCTGTGGCTAATTTCGAACACAATGCCCGATGTCATGGTCAGTTGTGCTGCAGAAAGTTGGCAGCTTGGCTCAGCCTCTCCCTCGGCCCAAAAAGATGCGAGTGTTTCTGGCCGAAGCCGCGCCGCTTATTGGATGTCCCAGACGGCTTCAAACGAGCCCTTTCATAGCGACACACGGCCAAGTGCGGGCAAAGAAACGAGGGGAGAAACAAAGGTGGCTCTGAAGTCATTTCCCCGCGCTCAAGCCAACCATCCGGTTTCGCTCCTTCCCCATTGAGGGGGCAGAAAGCGGCAGGAAGAGCGGGGCTGAAAGGGAACAAACCGGCCGAATGGGCTGGCGGGGAGGCAGCCAGGTCCGGGGCCGCGCCGGGCGAAACTCCCATTCTCCCTGCCCAGAAAGGGATGAATGATTAATTATAGGCATCCAAAAGGTAATAGATGTGGCGGGCCGGCATCCTGCAGCCAAGTTCCTAGAGCACCTGCGAAAACAGGAGGCGCTGGGAGACAAAGCCTCTCTCCCCCTTTATGGAGAGCACAGAGGGGTACTGTTCCCCCTTCACCTGGTCTGCTTTCTGCTGGCGCGACCGCCTTGCGGCGCAGCCGATTTCCATGTCCGCTTGCTGTATGTAGGAAGCAAAACCCCCCTGTCCGCAGAGAAAGGAAACGGGGCGATCCCAGATGCCAAAAGGGAATGGGGGGGTCAGGGACCCGGTCCTGAGACCAGAGGATGCAAATCTAAGATGTCGACTCTTTTCATCTTTGCGTAGCCTCCCAGCTGATGCACAAGGCCACTGCATGCATAGGTACGAGAGATGGGATTTTCAGAGTAACCTGGAGAGAATTAGGCACTCGGATCCCACTGCAATTAAACAGAGACTGGCTGTTTGGCTCCCTTAGGCGCCTTTGAAAATCCCAGCCTGCCCTATGGATTCAGCAAAGCACAGAAGAACCCGCTAAACTGAGACACAAGTTGCATGTGGTAAGGAGTAAGTGCCTGGCTACTCCTAAATTAGGTAAAAAACATCTTCTTTGTTTGGCTGTTTGGTTTTGGCAGCAAGCTAGCAAGTTTGAAAAATATGATTTAGCCACCCTCTGGCTCTGTGGGACGATGCTGTGAGTCCTCTCGCTGCATCCCGTCTTCCCACTGCTGCTCCAGCTCCCAGCCCCACTCCCTGCTCCCGCCCTCCTCCTGGGACAGAGCTGTGTCGTCTTCTTGCTTCAGCAAAGTTCAGTTTTGCTTAAACTTGGGAGAAGCTATGAGCTGGACCTTCACTGCCAGTAAGCACAAGGACTGACCACCACCCCCCCAGCTCCAGGCCGGTGTGGACTGAATGCCTGGGGGAGGGGGGAGCTGAAACCCCACTATTCTGTGCTGCATGGCTCGTGGTCCTAACCTGTCCTGCGCTGCTGGCCATGCTGGGATTCCTGTTACTTCAGGCAAAACAATCTTTTCAGTGGTAGGTCAAGACTGTGTTTTTTCTTTCAGGATTCGCAGAGGGGAACACGTGCTGGAGGGGGATGCTTGAACAGGCAGTTTTGGGCCCAGATCTGCAGGGCTGCACAGGCATTGCTTCACCAGGGGTCAGAGGTGTAAGTGGCTTAGGCGGCCACGGTGGAGGGCAAGACAGGCGTGTGGGACCTAGAGGCTTGTCTGCAATGGGAAGTCGGTGCGGTGTAAGGAATTCACACAACAGATTGGTACGTGATAACTACGGTGCTGCACGTTGCAGCTCTGACTGATTTTGTGTGAGCTTCACGGTACAGACAGTGCCTGCAAGTCTGCATAAAGAAGAACCTCAGGTCCTCGAGGCACTTTGTTAAATAGGATTTAGCTATCTAAGTTGCTTAGGTTTTGCATGCTGAGTGGAATGATGCCCAAATTCCCCTATACATCTGTCCCATACATGGTCATTCAGTGGTGTGGGGAAGTGAAGCCCCTTTGAGAATCCCACTGGAGGAATAAGGTGGAGAAGCAAGGCAGGCACCACAACCTTTGCCTCGGAAAACAGTCGATAAAGTGATTCCTGTACCTGTTTGGCAAGGGAGATTTGGCAGAACAGGAAAAGCAAACACACCAAGTAGTGGGAATGACCATCCTCATGTTGCTGCCAATGACACCGTAGTAGTTTCCTTTTCATAATTTTCCTCCCTCTCTTTCTGTTAGCCAACCTGTTAATGCTCGCAGAGATGCAGTGTCCTCACAGCGAGGCCAGGGTACGTTTGGATACAAGAGATGCTGGTGTGATGGAAAAGTTTCTTGTCCGTCCTGGCCTGGACAAACCTGCCTTCACCAAGCACATAATGCTGAAAAAGCCTTTGAAGAAAGCATATCAGTACAACCAGCAAGCCTGACAGTTATTTGCAAGTAAAGCTGTGCAAAACAGATCTCACTCACAAATATCTTCAAATAATCGTCTCAAAAAATGAGATAAAAATTACCCTGAATTTTTAAAATCATTTTATGCCTTGGGTGGGGTGTATAGCGAGTGCGTATAGGTGCAGGGAGAGGAGGCATGCACACCCCCGGCACGGCACAGACTGTGCGGTGGCATCGGTGGGAAGCGCAGCGCCCACTTTGGCCTCTCCCCGTGTGCTGGCTGTGCCTGCGCAATGGCACGAGAGCTGCGGAGAGCCACGCGTGTGTGCCGACGGCATCGCGGGACGACACCGAGCCCTCCACTGTACGGTGCCGGGGCTCAGCCGTGACAGATGTTGTATGCTAATGCTGGGACGAGAGTCGCCCGGGGGAGACACGGCTGCCGGAGAGGCTCCTTGGTGGCATGGTGTGAAAGAGCTGTCCTTGTCCTCGCGGGCAGGAGCGGAAGCGCGGCCGTGGCCTTCTCCTTGGCCACCGGTGGATCCCCTCTCGCAGGAAGCGCGCAGGAGCTTGCTGAAGCGAGCGGGGTGCTCTCGCAGCTCACTTTTTCCAGATGGTTGACGTGCATGGCAAACAATAGCCAGGACAGCATGGCAGGGCGCACCGCCGAAACCTCCCCCTGCATACAGAGCAGTGCGGGGCCTGTAATTAGTGGCCCTGCTCATGTCAGGCTGAGACCATTCCCATAAAGATGAATTCCCTCCCTGTTGCTCTGGGGGGGATGTTCAGCCAAGGGCGGGCCGGACGGTCCCGGGCCGGGAAGCGGTGGGGATTAGCTCGCAGCCTGGCCCGCCTTGCATGAGCCTTTGTGAGGATAAACAGAACAGTTTTGTTTCCTTAAAGAGCAAACCTGGAAGAAGCATGTTTTGGCCTCTTGATAGAGGTGTCTGGAGTATTAGGCATTCTGGATGCGCGTGTGTGTGCATGTGAGCAGGGAACAAAAAATACAGATAAAAAGCCTCTAACTTTTCCTCTGCTGCCTTTGCACGCTGACACACGCAGCACCCAGGAGCAGCTATTTGCTTGCACTGTTTCTAATCTAGTCTTTTCAGCCACTCCTAATTTAAAAGTACTGAAATGGCATTAAAATTATCAGCATCAAAACCTTCACTCGGCTCCTTGCGTGCTCAGCTTCCCAGAGCTACCTGATCCACAGTGTTTTTTTCACCTCACGTGGCCCACGACCATGCCCAGAGAGTGGAGGCATGCGAGGAGAGTAAGGGCTAATTTTCGCCAGCAGCCTGGAAGCTGGGATGTTGGCTGGACCCTGCCTTTGCCATGGCCTCAAGGAGCACCCCAGCTTCAAGGTCACTGCTGAAAATTCATGCTGGAGGAAGATGAGAAAAGCTTTTGGCTGGGCTGAGGACACGGGGTAATTCCTTGCCCTCATCCTTCTGGCCGCACCACTGACCAGAGGCAAAAGGGGGGACACTAGAAGTGAAGCCCCAGTGATAAAACCCACCTGCCCTCCAGGCACCAGAGTGGTGCTCGTCCCAGTTCAGAAGCGTCCATGGTTTCTGTGAAATATGGGTCCACACCTGATTCCTTACGGAGCTCCTCTGGAATTTGGGGTTGCTGCACCCCCTGCTTTGGAAAGATCATGTGTGTGTGTAGATCTATGCTTCACAAAAGACATTCACGGTGCTGTAGCTTTTCTCCTCTTTAAAATAATACGGAAGTATTATTTTAATAATAAAACTAGAAGTCCTGCCACGAACTTGATTGAACAATATCCACCTTGGAAAGTGTTTGTCAAACGTGGTATTTCCAGGACGGTCACTGCTAGCAGAGTTTTCTCCCTCTTTCATTGCCCAGCACTGCTGGGATGACAAAAATGCAAGCTGCTACCAGCAGCCAGGCTGGAAACTCTCCCTTAGCCAGCCCATGGCGGCTCCTGCATGGCTCGGCTGTGACCATGGGGTGGGCAGAGACGCCCGGCTGCCGTGGGGGACCTGCTCCCTCCGTGCGAGCAAAAGGCAGCCCGATGCCAGGCTAATAGGGTGCACTGCAACAGCACTGAGAAATTGCCAAGAAAAATGCACACCTTGGGTTTGTTTCTACCTGCTCTAAGCTGCTGTATCCGGACTATGAGTCTCTGCTGCAGGCGAGCAGGTCATTAATTCCCGCCAATTATCCCACCCAATTTCCGCAGCCAGGCACCCGTGCTCGGTTACCTGGCGCGATGCGGGGGCTGATATCCCTCCCCACCCACCTCCCAGTTGGTAAGGTCTTGTTCTGGTCCAACATGAAGGCGTGGTCGGAAAGGCTTGGCATGATCTGCTTTCGGATGAAGCACCCAACATACGGTGCCACAGAAAATGAAGCTGCTGAGATGCTTGAAGGGGAATGTAGGGCTGAATTTTTGCAGGCTCGTAGCTAAATTGGATGTGCCACCTGGGTGTTTTGGGTTGGTTGCGCTGTCTACGTCGACTGCACAGAGAAGGCAAAGACTATTTTTCCTGAAGTATTGAATGGTATCTGCAAGTGTCCAGATGTTCGGACAGTATATGGGGAAACACCGTTCTCTCCATGCTCTGTCCTCATACCCTGTCTCTAAACCTCCATGGCTGCCTCCAGTCAGAGATCCTGGACTAACTGATCTGACTCACTGTCAGATATTCTCATCTTCTTCGATCCCTTAATTTTGCCAAAATTATGCTTTGGCTTTTCTGACGAGGGAAAATGTAGGCAAGAGGTGGGGGCTGAGCACATGTAACAGGTGATGCCAGCTTGCCGGTGGTCCTCAGGCTGGGATTTGGAAACCTGAGCACATCGGTGTCTCGCTGCAGGTTCGTGAGCTGAAAGGACGAGGCAGCGCAGTAGCCGCTCTGCAGCTACTGCTCGCCCGAGCTTCCACCAGCGGGCTTTTTCCTTTTAATTTTGGGTCACCTTCAACCAACCCCATGCCCCGTATAAAGTAAGTGTCGCTGGAGCTGGGAAGGAGAAAGCGAGCGAAGGCGGCGTCTGAGAAACCCTGATTCACGTCTGCAAAGCGACGGTGCTGCTCTTGGCAGTTGCAGGTGACAACCCTAACGAGTGCCCAGGAGCAGATGAGAAGTTTATGGGCTGTTAATAAACTGTAACCAATCGGTGAATGCCGGCGGGCTGTGTTCAAGCTGTTTGGGGCCACAGGTCCTTGGGAGAGCTTGCACTTGCTCTGCCTTTATTTCAACGTAGCAGAAACATGAAAGCATGTGGCAGACTCTTGATGTTTGTTACAGTGAATAGACATATGTCCCTCACACTAGCATGTAGAATATCTAATTAAGTTACACAATGATAGCTTATACCCAGGGGCAGTTGCAAACAAGACGCTGTCACACTCTTAAGAACACAAACAAAATGAAAATTGCCTCTTTATACATTATAATGAATATGTTTTCAATACATTAAAAGTTCATTTACTAACAGACTCTGTAAGACGGGGTGGATTTCTGCTAATATCATTTTGGTTTTTTTCAGAAGGATGGGTTTGTATGGTTAGGATTAGGGACAGGTTTGTTAATGAAGCTACCGAGCATTTTTCCCCAATAGACCTGAAAGAAGAAATGAAATCTTAATCGTGTGTTTATTGTGTTGTCTCAAGCAAATCCCGCTCTTCAGAGCCCCACCTCAGGAGGGGCTTCTCCCTTCTGCAGGACACGTATGCCGTGGATTTGTGCCTTCCTTTCTCCCGTCTCTGCTCTTCTTCACTCACTTTTTGCATGTTTGCAGGCAAGAGACAGTCACCCTGAAGCTGGATGGCTTCAGGGGTTATCTCCCACTTCTGGGTCAGGGATGCCAGATGCCAAGGTCTGTATGATGGGATGGTGCTCGAGTAGCACCCAGGGGTAAGTCCTGATCTGGGTACAGCTTTTCCCGTGAGCATCCCAGATGGGTGATGCTTCCTTCCTTCCCCCCCCCGTTGCTATAAACCGCTTCAAGCAGTGTAAAAGCTGCCTGGGGCATTGCAGCCCGTTCCTCTTCCCACCAGAGAGCTCCGTTCTCATTAAGGCATTTTGGCACTTTTTCTATGTGGGAATAATTAAATTGCGCAACACTTGCGTGGGCAAAGTCTGCACGTGGGGAGGGCTGTGCGATTTGGGGTGATTCCCGCAGACCTCCCCCAGGCCTTGGCTAGGCGGCACTAAGCCATTCCCGGCACGCTGGTGACGTGCGACAGACATGCTTGGGGAAAGCCCATCGCTTCCATCTCTACCTTCAGCATAACCAAGAGCCGGGAAAAACGAGTCAGTCCCTGAGAGGCTTCTTCCTTTCCTTAGCCCAGCTCTGGTTAAACCCTGGTTAAAGATGAGCAAGCTGGGGCGCTGCTGCTGCTGCCGGGGTGTGCTGCCGAGCTGTGGGTTGGAGCTGCTGACTGTATGGTCCCCAGGTCACACCGGGCTGTCCCTCCAGCGCACAGACCTGCTTAACGCAGAGCACGTTGCCCTGTAGTATACCCGGGATATTTTATAGGAGGTAGGTGATTCCCCGAGCCATCTTGAGGCACTTAAACAGGGGCAGGCTTTCAGAGGATGCCTGCTTAAGGCTCACACAAGCTCGACTTCAGGTGGCTTCAACTGGCCGTCCTGGAAAGTGAGGAGCAGACAGGGAGGGTCCCGAGGGGTTAAATCCCTCCTGACAGCACCTCTGCCCAGTACCTGGCAGAGACACAGTCCCGGAGGGAAAACCAGACCCAAAAACATATCCTGGTGAGCACAGGGGAAGGGGCCGCAGTTATGCAGCCTCCCCTCTGACATCTCGTATCTCAAGAGCCCTTCAATTTTTTCTTTTCTCACCACAGCTCACTCCCCCCCCCCGCCCCTATGTTTTTTGGCCACCTCGGCTCGCATTCTGACTAGGAGAAAGATTTCCCCCATCCATTCTGGGAGACTACCCCCGGGCAAGGCTCCCTCACCCCCCTCTTTGTGTGCCTTTTGTGCCGGATGCACCGTGCCACTCGCAGCGCGCAGAGAGCCGGGAGCTCGCCCGCTTTCCACTGTCACTGAGAAGCTGGGGCTGGTGAGGCTCTTGGATCGATGGGCTTTCCTGGGTTTGGGATGGGAAACAGGTTTGGGATGGGGAACTGGTTCCTGCAGTCCTGGTGTGCTCAGCTCCCTGCGCTGCCCATCGCGGAGGAAATCTCTTTTCTATGTCTCTCGAGCAGCATAAAAGAGGCGAATTATTTCTGCTGGGGGAAAGGAGCAGAGGGTGTGGAGAGAGAAACTTGGTGGGCTATTCAGCACAGCCCCAAATTAAGTCTAAGCACTGGAGGGGGATGGCTGAATTTGCACCTTGGTGGGTTATCTCTCCCGCAGCACACGCTGACGGCTTTTGCTGCCTCAGCTCCCCTCTTTGGAAAGGGGTCTGTAGCCTTCCTACCCCTACGGTACATACGTCTCTGGACTCCGTTCCCTTAGACACAGCAAGCCAAACCCTGCTTGACTCCCTCAGGAGGAACAAAACAAGCTCCCCCCCTCCCGAAACTCTGCTAATTTCCTACTCAAAAGGATTTTTGTTATAAAAAAGTGATTAGCACCGTGACTGCTTTTGCAAAAAAAAAACCACAAAAAAAGGAACTGAGTGTTTTTTTCTTTTTTTAAGCAGACAAAGAGGTGTATAAATGTGCATCTTATACATATATGTATATGTCTTTCTGAAAATAGCATTTAACAAATGCCTTCTGCATCTGCAGAATCCTCCAACAATCCTGACACTGTGATCAATCTGTAGGCTGGTGATGTTTGCTGACAGTGATTGATTGATTTTTCCTGCTAATAGGATCAACATTGGGAATATATTAAACTAAAAGGCACACTTCTGACTCGCAGGAAACACCCCGTGTATTGGGCCTGATCCAATTGTATTGGTTTTGGCAGCGGGATGCAATGATTGATGACAGGCAGGGAGTGGAGGGCTGCTCGGAAGAGGAGTCCGATTCCCTCAGCGCGCTCTCCATGTGCATGACACTGGTTTCCTGCTGGGACAGGGACAGGCATAAGAAGGGACAATGGAGCAGGGTGGCCCATCCAGATAACCTCTTCTAATGCATATGGTGAGATCTGACCTGCCAGTTCAAGAAGAGGAGGCAAAAAGCTGATGGGAAATTAATTCTCAGGAGTTTGTCAAGACATCTCCAACAAGTGAAGATAAATGGCAGAACAAAACTTCTAAAGCTAATCCCAAGAATGGGGATGAATGAAAAAGGGAAACACTCTTTTGCATTTACATCCATCTTTTAGGGTAAAAGCCTCGGGGTAAGCGCAGCGCTTTTGGAGGATCTCGACCCTGGGCTGTTTGTAACTCCTGAGAGGTTTGAGCACCCCCAGCGCTATTCAGGCTGCGTGTGTGGTGAACAGGCTGAGCATTCACCTCTTGCTTTCTTGTTCTCAAGCGGGTGGACCAGGAGCTTACAAAAAACTTTCAGGTCCAGCCGTGTTGCCACTGAAAGCAACACGGAACCTCTCTCGCCTTCGGAAGCACCATCCAAAGAGTAAGGGCGGCGAGATGGGAGCGAGTTTGGACTTTCGAAGGCTGAACCAGCAAGTACTTCATGCCCTTTTGCAGGGGTGGAGCTGGTACGGTCTCATGGCCACGTTGCTGTCATTATAATTACTGCCTCCCCTTAACAGTTTTTAGTAGAAATATTTAAATATTATTAAATGTCTGTAGTGGAAAATTCAGTTTCGTGAACCCTGTGATCCCCAGAGGGTTGGCAGACTGCAGTGTGCCCAAGGCTTATTTTTAACCCGCACCCACCTGGGCTGGAAGTTTGGAAAGGGCCAGCTCTCATGGCTGGAGCCAGGCTTTTGGCAAAGCTCCCTTCCCATCTTAACCCCTACATGGGCAACCAGGTTTTCAGAAGGACGGGGCTGGGTTGTGGGTGCTGAGCATTTGCAGAGATGCTGGTAACTCTTCTGAAACTCTGACCCTCAGCCGCGCATTCAAAAATGCCTGAACTTTCAGAAATAATCTGGGTAACGCTGAGTCACGGGCCCGGAGGTCCCCATCCCATGCGGAGATGCAAACACCAGTCCGCCACAGGGAAATAGGAGCTATGCTGCAAGCACCGTTTTGCAACACCAAGCGAGAGCTGCTGGCCTGGTGGCAGCATCAGAGGCTGTTTGGCTCCTGTCACACTGGTGTCCTGTGGGCCATCCTCTGGGGGATGGCTCAGACAGTGTGCAGGCTGTCAGGGTACATGGAACATCAGTCTTTCATCTATGGAAGTGTAAAAACAAGCCCTGTTTTCCAAGGGGAACAGCCTCCCAGGGCTGTGCCACAGCCCTTACCCTTGTCTCTGGAACGATACCCCAGTTATCACGTGCCATGTCCAGCACCCTGACTCTGGCGTGGGGAGGTTGCAGTGATGTCCAGGGGGAGTTTGGACCCAGAATATCCATATGATAAGGCTTTCGAAGGGAAAAAATTAGGATTTTCTGCCTCCAACGTATGTATGTAACTAGATGCGTGTAACCTGCGCTTGTGTACCTCACCCTGCCAGCGGCTCCTGCTCCAAGCAGGCCCTAGTTTGTATTACTGGGGAGAGGTTTGCAGATGAAAAAGAACCACATCTTTCTGTGAAAGACTGGTATTTGGAAAACTGTTGAGGGGTATTTTGATACTCACTCCAAACATTCATTCAAATGAAAAGAAAGGGAGCCTGCAGCCCCACGCACGGGGCTCTGGCAGATCCCATCCCACAGGACTAAAACGGCAGCGAGCAGAGCTGGTGCCCCAGTACCTCCCTGCGGAAGAGGCACACGTGCCTCGCAGGAGCTGTGGACCTGGGCCTGGAGGGAGCAGCAAGCTTCGGGCAGGGTTTCACAGCAGATTTTGCGCTACCTGACTCTAAATTTGCCAGGCAGAGGCTGAAGAAATCCCCTGTTGAAACGAGACAAGGACATCAGGGGGTAAATGTGGAGGAACTGCCTGACATGGCCAACCTTTCCCTTCCCTTGGGCTTCTCTGAAGCACTGCAGTTTCTGCCTAAAATGTGCTGCCGACCTCTGGCTGCCCCTCTCTCTGCTTTCTGTGCTATGCCTGGGAGGGTGGGTGAGGAGGGGAAGGGGAAGGGAGGAAAGGGAAGGGAGAAAGGGGAAGTGGGGAAGAAGGGAATGAGAAGGGGAAAGTGGGGAGGAGGTTGGGGAAGGGGAGAGTGAAGGGGTGAGAGTGTGAGTGGGGCCATCGGAGGGAGCCATCTGGGCCGCGTTATGTGGGCGGGGGCTCACTCCTCGTGTCGGGACGAGTCGCGATAGACCCGAGACAGCCTAAAAAAGCAGGAGGGGCATGAAGGGAGGGGTCTGCCTGGCTTGCATGGAAAACAAGGTTAAATTCGGAGGAACGGGGATCAGCGGGGCAGGGAGCCGAGAATTAGGGTGGTCACTCCACCTCGGGGGGACGGGGGGTGCTGCAGGAGGGGCTGGGGGCTGCCTGCGGGAGCAATGCGGGTCCCCCGGGCCTCCTGGCCCGGCTGGAGGCGCAGGTGACCCCCGGCAGCCCCGCCGGTGTGCGCTGAGCATATGGGCTCCCCCCCCGCCCCGTAACCCTATCTGGCCGGAGCCGCGGCTGCGGGCAATGCAATCAGGGGAGCCCTGCGGGGCACTCGTTCGTGCAGGGCAGCATATGGGGAACAAGGCAGGCGGGAGGGCGCCGGGGGCCCGGCAGGGCGACTAATTTCATTTGCAGGTAGCCCAGGCGGAGGGGGGCCGGGGGAGCACATCTGGCGGCCCGGCGCGGCTCGGCACGGCCCGGCACCAGTCCCGGGGCTCCCTCCGCTGCCGGGGGGGATGCGCAGCCCCAGCCTGGCTGGCAGCGGGCGGTCAGGGGGGCTCCGGAGGGGGCCAGGCTGCCCTCGCTGCTTTTGCCACTGCGGGGCCCCGTGGGGCCGAAAAACCCCCACGGAAGAGCCGGATCCCCACGACCCCCCCTCCCCCGGGGCGGTGCTGCCCGTCGGGGCTCCCCGGGGCCACCTGTTAGCGACGGGGAAAGGCCCTCCGGGCGGCGGAGCGCGGCCGGGGAGGCAGACGAGCAGGATTTACCAGCTTCTGGCCGCTGCCGACTTTTGCATCTGTCAGGGTGCTAATTATTGCCTTTAATAGAGACAAAGAACAGCTCCTAATGATGCTCCCTCTAATTCTCACCTGCTCCTGCCCTTCTTCCGCAGCAGCACTCCCTCGCCGGAACCCTGCTAATTGGGAAAGCTGCTCTGCTTATTGCGGCCTCCCTACAGATTGGGGGGGGACGGGGGGACTGTAGGGCTGAGGCGGGGGGTGCAGGGCACCGGTAGCGGGGCTCCGGGAGCAAAACCGGGGGAGGGGGGCTACATCCTAAGCGGGCCTGCCCTGACGGGAGCTCCCCATCCTCGCCCCGGCGCGGTGGGGCTCAGCACCCCCGGGCCGCCGCGGGCTCGGCGGAGGAGCGGCCTTCGCCTCCGCACTCCGGCGGGGACTGGGGCGGTCTTCGCCCCTTCTCCGGCCCAGTCCGGCCTTTGGCTTGCAGCGGAGCCTGGCAGAAGGGCGGCCGTCGGGGGGACCGTCCCAAGCCGCTGGCAGGCACCTGGCTGTCAGCCCCTTATTTTGCACGACTTCCCCCCCCGCCGCCCCCGCCGGAGAGGGCAGAAGCGGAGGGTCTTGTACCGCAAGGATCACCTTCGAAGCCGCAGACCGACACAGAGGTAGCACCCTAAGGCGGCCTTAGAGCGAGGGGCAGCGCCGGCGCCCTCCTGGCCACCAGGGTCCGAGCCAGCTCTCCTGCTGGAGAAGGCACTGGGGCAGCCAGCGGGACGCCCGCCCCTCCTCTGGCCTGTCCCCCTTCT
The DNA here is from genome assembly GCA_013401315.1 of Balaeniceps rex. Classification (NCBI taxonomy): domain Eukaryota; kingdom Metazoa; phylum Chordata; class Aves; order Pelecaniformes; family Balaenicipitidae; genus Balaeniceps; species Balaeniceps rex. The sequence continues at coordinate 68,408 of VYZW01046941.1, forward strand.
CGGCGTTGGTCCCCGCGGCTTCATCCCTCCCGGCGTTAAATGGGGTTTGTTTGCCAAAATCGGTACTGAGGGTGCTGGGAAGGGGAGCTTCTCTCAGGGGGCTGGGGGAGATTGGGCTGGGTGTCTCTGG